>JAQGAT010000470.1:0-30869 GCA_034687845.1 Pantelozetes paolii | reverse complement strand
GATGCGTTTGTAATGATTATAGACAGCGACTGCCAATACTTTCTTGGCATTGGTCTGTCCGATGACATTCTTGTCCAAAAACTCATAGATCTGTTCAAAGAATAAGTCATTTATAATAATAAACATAATTTAAACCCCTTTTAAACCAAACCTTTTTGGGCGGAGGCGGGGGTTTGCGCTGAACATTGATCTTCTCATTACTACTTGTGTTTCGGTTCTCTTTAACCGTTTTCTTTGAATCCACTTCTGATAAGACCACAAAAAAATGGAGACATTTCTCACATTTGACAAAACGGGTCGACGCTATGCAAGGGTTGGCATTAAAACACCGGTTTATAAGCACTTAATAAATACATACAAACAAAGGTCTCGACGTGAGTGCAAGGGTTACCACATTTAGGGCAACACAACTGTCCATCTTTACCACCAGTGCCTCCACCAGCCGATCCATTAACAGTCTTATCACCGCCGCCTCCAATGCCAGAACCAGCACCTGATCCGCCCCTTAAGTGGGATGAATCTCCCCCTCCGGGAGGGCCGACAACTATCCGCATATCAACACAACTGGAGTGCAAACCCAATGAAGAGATGAAAAGCCTTCTCTTCGGAGACAACGGAAAGACTAAATGAAATGACATTTTTGGTATAATTTGTGAAAACAATTGAAAACAAAATCCAAACCATTATTATTGGTATTAATGATAGGCTTTGAGACTCTAATCGATATGTATTTGAAATCTTGAAGTCGTGTCCGAAATGCAGACATTTTTGCCAATAAACTCATTAAAAGTGAAAAAACTGTTAAAAAATAATAAAATGTTTTAAAAATAAAATATTTATTGAAATAATAATTGAAATAATAATTGAAATAATAATTAAAACAAATGTAATATTAATTCAATTTTTCATTCAATGATTAAAATCTAAATAAAAATCAATTGCTTTTGAAAAACAAAAATCAATTTCAATGAAAAATACCTTAAATTTAAAAACAAAACAACAAATGATTTAAATATCAATTAATTTGAATGAAATTGTGTTTAATGTGAATAACAATCACATTTCAAATCATTTGTAAAACAATTAAAACAAACATTAAATTAATTTTTACTAAAATTGATGACAAAATGAAAACAAATCTGAAGACAAACTGAAAGTGAAATTCAATTGAATTGTAATTTTGATAAAAGTCTCACAAAACGTATGTTTCCTTCAATTCAGTCATACAGTCGAACCCCGATTCCATTTAATAGCACTTTCAATGTAATGCGAGAAATGAGCAAGCAGAATTTAATACGACTTCAAATTATTGTGAAATTTTCAAAATTTAAGCAAAACTTTATTGATGTTAATTAGACTGACCATGATCAATTTGGTGAATATGGTGTCCATATTTTGTCTTTCTATCACAATTTGATATTCAACTTCTCAGTGACTCTAAAATAACAAGTGGTTATTAAAATTCCTGTACAGTTTTAATATGACCAATTCCTATGCATAGAATATATCATGGAATATATCATGGAATATATCATGGAATATATCATGGAATATATCATGGAATATATCATGGAATATATCTGGGTCCAATTTATAAAATTCAATATTTTTAACAATCAGTCGCTTAAAATAAAAAAAACAACTCTGAATAGTTGAAGTGACTGCTATGATAACTGATCTATTTCATGTGCATGTACAATGTGCATGGTAGATCAATACATATACTCTGTAGATCATACCCACAAAAGATATAATTTTGAACATTTGAAACATTATAAACCGATTCTCACGTAATATAATCTGTGATCACAAGACTTACGTCTATTTAAACGTGTTTTCAATAAAATGATAACAAAATTAAAATAAAAACACATTTTTTGAATCAAAACTTGAATTCAATTCTCAATTGAATAGCAATTAAGACATCATTTATTGAATGACTTTTCAATGCGTTTGTCATTCAATAACAAAATTAATTGTTTTTCACTTCATTTGTATTTAATTTGTATTTTAATTATTAATTGCTTTGAAAACAATGTTTTCTTTCATTTCATTGCAGTTATCATTGATTTCAATATTATTTGCCACACATTTGAAGACCTCTTTCTGTGATATCAATGGATCTGAAGATGAAAACAACAAAACCATTAATGCCTTCAAAAATGTGACAAAAAGTGAAATGAAATCAATGTTTAAATCCATTGATATCTCAAACGCTTTTATCTTAAGAACTCTTTTTGTGGTAAATATTATCACATTTTGTCCAAACATTATCTTTAATGGTCTGATCTCTTGAGGTAATGGTTATATCGATGGCTCTGTTGTTGGTTTGCATTCTTCGTGTGTATTGTCGTAACAAACGGTTGAGTGAATGGAAAGGTGGGAAAAGTGGGAAAGGGGTTAAGAAATGCCCAAAATATGATTCCCTGCCAACGAATGCCATTAATAGTAGTCTTCCGAAGACTGAGTTTGTGTTGAATGACTCAGAAGACGAGGAAATCTCTATCTTTGATGTCAACCACCGACTCATCAAATAATTTCAGTCAAAGTCTAATCAGATCTCAATTCAGAGCTTAAATGAAGACATAATTGAAGTCTATTTTTGTGATAATAATCAAAACAAAAGTCATTTTTATCTCAATTTTATTCAGAATTTGAGAACAGATTCTGTGTTTGCCTTATATTTCAGTCAAAAGTCATAATTGAAACAAATTTTTGTATATTTTTTGCAAATTTAATAATAAATTGATTTTAAATAGAAATAACCCTTTGATTGCCTCTAATGAACAGAAAGGGTGGCATATCTTCACTCAACACTTCCAGCCAAGACATGTATAGAGGGATTGGTATAAGTTTGTTGACCGCCGGCAGAGTCCTAAACGTTAGACATTGTATCAAATTATGACTAACTATTGTACCCCTGACTCAGGGGCTCTTAATATTCATTGCTTACATCACAAGTAGTGTTGTATTTGTTGTGGTTTTGACAATCAGTTCCCGAATTTTCAAGTATTTATTTGTCTATAAACGAAATATAAGACAAAATATAATGAAATAATTGTTTTATAAATGTTTTTACAATTTCTTTATATTTGTTGATCTCATCTCTGGTCACCGAAACGGTGTCCGAAGTCCTCAACTCCTTCCTCACCAAGAATTTAGAGACCATTGACTCAAATCTATGATTACTTTTATATAATCTTTTGTTAGAAATTATTTTAATCCAAATTTTACACGATTTATAATACCTGTGCTCATTGGGCACCAAATCTGACTCTGCATACACTTGTATCTCAGAGCAAGGGATACGGAGTTTTCCAATCAATTGAGTTAAGCTATAGATTTGATAAATTATATAAAATAGTGTTTAGTTTTGAGTATTGCCTAAAAAGGGGTATTTTAAGCATAGCTTTGAGTATTGCCTAAAAAGGGGTATTTTAAGCATTATATTCCGAGACATTTAAAGGGATATTATTGAAAAGAATTTTATTTATAAAACCTTTCTTTTGTTTCAATGATTTCGTCACTAGTTTTGGCCAGGGTAAGTATTCTTAGATTACATTCCGTCCAAATCTCATTTTGACTCAATATATAGGGGATCATAATAGCCAGTCCTCCCGTGTCTGTTAACCACCAAATATCAATCGTTCCATTCTTTTGCTTTTCATTGAATTGATTCATAGCTTCGATCGCATCGTTTGGTATTAAACCTGAAATCAAATCATTTTATTGATATATGAAATTGAGCAAGGTAGTGTTCCAACTGATTTGGTTAATATCCAAACCAACCTCTAATTGATTCCAACTGTTCTTTCTTTGATTTCTTCTGAAACTGATTTAACTGTTTGTCAGATTTGACTACATTTCCACTTTCTATGTCATCGTTTGGTTCAACAATTGTCGGCAAAACCTTTGCTTCCAAGCGATCGGTATTTAAAGCTATGATAACATTATAATTAATATATAATTTACAAAACAATGATTACTTTGTGAGTCATCGAACTCAAAGAAATCTGCGTAATCCAGGCCCTCCTGTATCCGCAATATCATTATCGCTAAATCCATCTCAACTGCAATTCTATTAAATCATAAAATACTTAAATTTATTTATAATTATATAAAAAATTAAGTAATAATTACAGCAAAACATTGTAGTAATCGATAAGATCCTGAGTCAAGCACTCTCTCCAACTGCTCTTATAGCCTAACCCAAGAGAAATAGAGTTTTAAGGATCTAAAGGTTTAGTAAAACAAAATACCTGTCATTAAAATATTTGCCTTCAGTTTCCTTCCGAGTCCTGAAATCTGTTAAATATAAATAACAGTGAATTCAATACACCTTTCCATTCAATAATTAAAATTATTTTAGACCCAGACCTGAATCATAGACTTTGTGCCAGACTTTAGAGAATCGGCTTCTAATAGGAGATAAAAGCCTTTGACCCGACGTTTTGCTAACCATTGGTATTGACTTGTAATCACTTTTTCTCTGATCTTATGTTCAATACTATTGTTAACGATATGTCCGATCAGTAAAAGGCTTTTATTTTTAGTTATATTGTTTGCAAACTCCACGAGCGGTATGCGAGCGCTGGGATTACCAGTCAATAGCAATATAGATGGTCTGAAGTTCTTGACGTGATCTCCGGTATAATTGAGTTTAAGTGCTGACGAAAGCGCAGAATTATATATCTGAGCCTTTTTGGATGTTCCCCAATTCACCTCTAGGTTCAAATATATCCAAGGTTAGCAACACATTGGAGTAATGAAAGAGTGTATACAGTACAGTACAGTACCTGGGCCTTTCTTTGTCATATAGAGGTAAATAACACCCATTATTAATACAGTTATGAGTGCTGTTATGTAATCCAATAAAAACATAATAACAATACAGAAAATAGATGTCAAAAGACTTATCCATTTATTATAGTATTTAAAAGTAGGTCTAAAACTCGGGGATCCGACGAATGAGGAGTGAAAGCACGCAAAGTTAACAAGGAAGAATGATGCCATAAAGAAGTTGGATATTATGGGTGCGATTGAATTCAAGTCTCCTGTTGTTTGTGAATAATTTAGGCATTAATTATTTACATAGTTTTGTGCAAACCATACCAATTGCTATAAACGCCAGCGCTATGATGAAAGTTAGTAAATACCCCCTTCGAGGGTCATTTATCTTTCCATACCCTTTGGCAAAGAATTTAATATAAGGAAACAAATTGTCTTCACATAAGGCCTAAGAATATGCTATTTAAGTTTTTGATGTTGCCTTGCTCAGTCTGCAATGCAGTGTATTAATACCTGGAATATTCTGGGGGCGCATACATAAGAGCCCAAAGCACTTGAGATGGTGGCCGCAAATATTCCCACATAAATAAGTGGTCCAAACCCTGCGCTCATTGTCATTGTCTGTCAAGATTTTCAAACTATCATTTAGAAACAAAATATTACTGAAAGCTAAAAAATAATGACCTGGTAGTTGGGAATTAGCCCCTGGGTGCATGTATTATTTTTGAGACAGATTAAATTATTAAAATCAATATCGACTGCATTTCCAGAGGCATAAGGATATACAGTGAAACCCAAACATAGGATTATAATAACATAAACCGTAGAAGTCGTCGAAATCGCTAGAAATGTGCCTAAAATTGGATATAAATTAACATTTCTTCTATTAATTTGTGTTTTGTTTTATAAAAAATATATCGATATTTCAAATTTGATATCAGATTTGTATTCAAAGATTGAATTCATTAATCAATTTATATTTAAATCGTTTTCAATGAACTTCTGTTCAAAAATCTTAATTTTGTTTTTTTAAATAATCAAAAACCTTTAGGAATGGCTGCGTTGGGGTCCCTGAGGTCACCACTCATGCTGGCGCCGGCAAATATGCCAATAACTGATGGGAAGAATACTCCAAACACTTGGAAGAAGTTGACCCCGTCCCACTTTGGGCTCAGGTTCTCCTTTCCAACCTCAGCTTAGGAGATGAAAAGTGTATTTACTTTTCAATCAATATAAGAGTCTGTTATTAAAGACATACCTTTCCATCCAACAAATCCTTTTGATATTTGATCGTCAGTGGGAGGCAAGAAAGTTCCAACCAGATAGTTGATCAAGGATATTATTAGAAGCAATAATAACAACAACATTGCCTAAAACATAACAAACAATTATTTTAAAATTATTTAACCCCAATCCTTGAGTATACCTTTGCCTCCCAATCCATTCCCACCAAAGGAATGATAGCCACGATAACCAATAATAAGGCCGCGAATAGTCTAGTGTCGTTGATTGCACTGTTGGTTATGATGACATCGGATAACTTGAAATATATATAAATTTCAAAACAATTTCTTTTAATATTGAAATGAATTGAAACTAACGTTCATTATCTCAACGGCCGTCTCCGCAGCGCCGACCAAATTGGCCGAAACTAAGACAGCGTTTCCGAACGAAAATATTATGCCTTTAAATGAGGTTTACTTTTAATACAATGAAAAGTCATACAAAAGCCCTCTATTATACCGATCATAGAGCCCGCCTCCGCCCCTAAGCTTCGGCTAATCATGAAATAAATTCCGCCTAAAAATAATGTAAATCAATCCAAAGACCTAACAATCCATTTCTAATACCTGTGCCAACTTCACCATTGGTACAAATGGCAGACATGGAGACTGCAGTGAATAGAGTGATCAAGGTTGAAATCAACACTATTCCTAAACTGAATCCTATATTGATTTGAAATGAATGATAAAATTAAATCAAATTATTTTTTCATCCAATTCTATGAAAGTATTCAAAAATTCTTTGTTTTTTTAATTTAATGTATTTTCTCCCTGATCAATTTTGCAAAGAACATGAAAGCAATCAATGTTCAAATATAAATTCATTTTTATCGCACCTATACTTATATTAAGTGCTGTTTTGCTTAATTATTAATACTGTATTTAAATGTTAATAAAAAATACCAAATGAATGAGAATTTTCATTATATATGAAAATATTTACGATTTTTTCGTTGAATTTATTTTTTGAGTAATTTTTTCATTCATTCACTAAAAGTCTAAAAACTATTGTAATATATATTTATATATTATTTTATGACAAATAGATAACAAAAATCATACCAACCTATGCCGGCGTGTCCTTTGATGTGAGCATTCAATTAGTTTGAAATAAATATTAATTATTATTATTAAATGGTCATAAAAATGTAAACTAGTTAAATTAAATAAACAGTGAATGATTTGAAATATTCATTTTTGAAGGCTATAGTATTGACTCAATACTATTAACTAGAAACGATGCAAGGTGAAATTGAATTAATTAGAAATTCCTAGAATAGTTTAATTTAATTGTAGGCAATCAAATAAGTAACCAAGATAAATCTTTCAAATAAGGAGAATAAATTATTCTGTATAGTTTATTATTAATATTGATATAACTAAGGGTAATGTTTTGCAATATTTCAGAATATTTCCCCCTTGAAGTCAATGTTTATAACTTAACAATCAATTGAAATGGGAATAATTGATCCAAACCTGTCATCCATCCCATCCTATCGTATAATAATGTTTTAATAAAATGATAAAATGGTTAATAACTAACATTACCTGAGAAATAGCATAACTCCCCAAATATTAAGAACAGTTCGCACCTGAAGTCAGACAACAATTTAATGTCATTTTCAAAACTTTTAATTGAATTTTATTTCTTGAGAAAAATATGAGAGAATATATTATCTATTAAAATAACCTTGTCTATGTATAATAACTCAAAATTAAATGTCCAGTGGATTTAACCTCAACAAAAATGTTTACACAAACCTTTGATATAAACACTGATATTAATATGTATTGAAATATTTATTGTATTTCTGAGAAAAAAAACAAAACCTATATTTTGTTATAATTTATATAATGTTAAGTTGAAAAATATTGCAATTTTAGACATTGAAACAAAATGTACAAGATCTAATTTTTTCAGTTACAAAAATCTCTCTCAAATTATTTTCATCTATCTTTTGCATAGACTTTGAGATCATTTTAAAAATTAAATTTTAAAAGAATTTCTTTCAATAAATATTTAAAAATAAGATATAAAGTGATGTAAAGGACAGTTGACTTACGTAAACCCCATTAACCCATCCGAACTTGAATTTTAATTCTCTGTTACTCGTATTTGAATCATTATATCCGGAAATGTTTGGCACTTTGTCCTCTAATTGGAAGGGATATAGAGTTGTTGTCGACTCGGAAGCAAATATCGAGTCCTTTCGCACCGACTTTCGCCGTATATACGCGGGAAGTATACTCGACAGACGTCGAGTAAATGAATTGTTAGGCGTCGGGAGGTTTGGTGTATTGAATGTGAAAGCATTTGGAGTTGTGTTATGAGGTGGAGTATGAGGAGGGGTAGATTTCGTCAAAGTGACATGGTATATATTATTTTTTGGGCTTTCCTCACTTTTTTCAGCCATTATTATATAAATAGTGAACCAAAAGCTCAAAACTAAATAAAAAGCTTTTTAAAAAACTTTTGAAACTTTTATACTCTTTATAAGAAAGTGAGTAAAATCTGAGTTAAATAAAACTTTTATAACTGATCAAGGTGATAAAATATAATTAAAACAATTCATGAGTTTTGTTTTAATACCGGAATACCTTGATAACACTTAATTGGTTTTCATCCAATACTGAGCCGACAAACATATAAAAATGTTTTTTATAAGCATTTTGTTAATAGTTTTGAAATATTTAGATCTTAAGGAATGGCATAATGTTTATGACGTTTACAATCACTTTATAACATAAGGACTCGTAAATAAAATATTCAAAAATTTTGATGAGTTTTTCTTTGTTAGTCATCAAATGAATGAATAAAATCTCAGTTTAATAATCAGTTTATTTTAGATAAAAATATTGTAACAAAAAACAAAACAAAACTTAATTTTTAACCAAAATTTTATTTTTATTCAAAAATATTCATTCAATAATTGATTTATTTTTATAACAATCAAAGACTTGATTCAAAGTTAAGTTTAAAAAATTATTGATTAGATTTCAATTAGTTTTTATATAACAACAAATCATTACTAAATACAACTGATATATGAAATAACTGACCAAACATTACAATTCAGTACTCATTTCATGCGGTTGTAACGGAAAGTTGACTCGGATTGGGTTGGAATGGCTTTTATTTGAGTTTTCTAATGCATTATAATTACGTTTATTCGCCTGAAAAACAAAATATTTTAAATTAATTGCTTTATATTTAAATCATTTAAGTATTTCATACATCAGAGGAATAGTATGTAGTAATCGGCGGGTTTTGAAATGTAACTCTCGGGGCTGTGCTATGGTTTGAGTGCGACACGTCATCCGTATATCTATTATTTATAGGCATTTTAATTGTCAGTTAATTATAGAAAAGTTTTGATTGATTTGAATGAAACAAATGTAAAGTTATTTCATTATACCTGTCGTTCCTTTGAGTGCTTCCATAGGAATGAAGATATGAATCGTTTTTATTATTTCTATTAAAATCATTATAAAAGTCATTGAAATGAGAATAAGCCGTAAATTCTGATGAACTTCTGGTCAGAGCTGTCGGTCTATAGATATCATAGGAATTGTATCCGTTTTGAGGGTTTGTTTGGTTTGAAAGCATATGACTGTTATTAATGTTGTTGTTGTTTAAGGGGCGGAAAACTTGACCGCTGTTTGCAATAAAGTAGAAAACTTGTAATAAAGTGAATACAAAAAGTAAAAGGGGGACAAACCTGCCGGTGCTGTCAGAACCGCCAATTTTACTAGAATTAGAGACATGACTACTGGAAGCACTGGTATTACTTTCAGGACTTTGATGAATGTCTTTATTATAGCCATTCATTGGAATGAAGTTTTGGTCGTAATTACCGTTAGATTTAAGATAATTGTCTTCATTTGGTTTCACAGATCTCTTAAGGAAACCATTTCTGAGATAATAATTAAGTGAAAACTTCAATCAGTTTTGAATTGCATTATAAACTCACTCTAAGGCAAGACTTTCCAGTTTATACCGGTGTCGACCCCCAGAAGGTGAGTAACGGATCTTAAATAATCGGCTGTCAGTCCTGTTTGGGTTATAAAACGTTTTATTCATAAATATTATCCCTTTTTTGTGAAAGTAATAAAAACTTTACTCTATTTTTGTGTATTTAATGTCTTTCCTCTCGTTGTCGTTGAGGTCTAACGGATCCACTAATTCGTATTCAAAATGCTTTTTCATTTCTGTGGGAATCCTATCCCTTCTGTTAGCCTCCGGTGACTTCGATCGCGATCTTTGTTTCTTCTTCGCTCTGTTTAGGGTTGAGTTGCGATTGGTTTCGGTTTCACTTTCAAGACCTGAGTTCACATAACCGGACACATGCCGTACGACAGCATTCTGTGCGACATTAGGTCGAGGAAAGTCACAATCATTTTGATCATTGATTTGTTGTTTTCTCTGCAGGTCTTTCCACTGAGACTCAGAGTCAACTAATTTGTATGAATTGCTGTTTCCGTTACAATACTTATGTTTTCTTCTGTGCCTTCGCTTTCGTGAAGAATCAGATTCTGTTCCGCTGTCTTCAGATTGTCTTCTATGACGACATCTTGAATGCCGTGAATGTCTTGAAGATCGGGAACACTTACTCACTTCACTTTCATTGTCAGAAAGCCTAGAGTTTCTTGATTTTGATATATTTGAGGCAGAATTGCGTCGACTGTTTGAATAGCTATTGGCGTTGAAGTCGAGGAATGGTGTCATTCCGTAGTTGTTTGTTATATAGGAAGCACTTCTTACAGATCTGGGAGAAGGGTTCGCAGCACTTGAGAAAAGGCCCCTAAATATGACATTTTTATAACCAATAAATAAATTTTATTGAATATATTTGTGATATCTATCAAACCTTTCACTATTACGATAGGGTAGAGAAGCGCCGACAAGGGATTGGGTGTCTCTCAGCATAGAGTGAGGTTTATATAGAGCTGAAGTTGAATTGTGTCTGTTTATGGTCGGCATTAAAATACTTGATTTAACCTCAATATATCCGTTCTCTTTGAATGTTTCATCTTTTTCAAGAGCACCTGCTATTCAATAAATGCAAAATTTTTGATTACAGAGAAAGTAAAACTGAGCTACAGATGCAATGCAATGCAAACAACTAACCATCAGCGCCGTCGGGCTGACCCATTCTGCGCTGATATCTTCTTGAGGGAACCCTAACCACTGTTGGCGGAGGTCTTTCCACAAACTTGTCATTTATATTATTATTGTTATTATTCTTGGCTAAAGAGCTACTAATCCTAAACCGCTCAGAGAGTCCGGGCTTTGAGTTGACATGAGATGTGTTTTGCGTTAATTTAAAGAAGTTTTGGTGTTGTGTACAACACTTCCAGATCTGTTTGCAGGCGATCTTATTTGGGAGTTCAAAGCCATAGGTATTCGTCTCGTTCTGGCATTCAATCGCTTTTTTAGTAATTATTTTATAAATAGTTTTAAATCTAATTATTTTTAAGTCTTATCTCTGACTTAGTTTTGAAAAGTGAGTGAAATAACCCCTGATTTGTCCGTTTGTTAAATAATTTAATCTTTTATTTGACATAAATTTATTTAAAATTTAAATTACTTTAAAATTACTCACATTTTTGTCGACGACTTTAAGCATAAAATATTTGCCTTTTCTTATAATTTTCAGAATTCTGGGCCTATTTTGCGATAATTTGAAAAATTATTTAAATCACAATACGTTTTGAATATTTTTAGAGTTAATACCAAAAATAATTTCCAACTTTTGATTTATTTCGTAATACAATCACAGAACTCGGGGTCAAACCAATAAAGTACTCCATGTTATCCTCGCCCTTAAAAAGTTATACAAAATTTTATTTTAGTTTTATTTTTGTTATTATTATTTGTTATCAGTATTTTAAAAATAAAAAAAAACTATAAATGAAAACAAAATTAATTGATTTATATTTTGACTACTTTTCAAACAATTTTAGTCTTCATGAGTGCTTTGAATGATTGAGTGTTCACTAAAATAATTATCAAAAACTAAAGTCTTTACAAAAATCATAAAAATTCTTTAAGAAGTGATGAAAATAAGTGAAAATAAATGAAATTTCATTAAAAAAATATTTATCAAAATATTAATAATTTTTAGTCCAGTTTTGCCGGCATTTAGATAACTATCAAGAGTTCAATAACTTTGAAAATATTTTCAGTTTTATTTTGTTGAATGATTTGAATGAACCAAATATTCAAATATATATTGCAATCAAAAGCAATTATATTTTTTTAAATTTTAATGATTGAGAAAATGAAAAACTTTTGATAATTTTATTGTTTATTGTTTTGTTTTACATATTTTTTTCATCAAAAAATAAAAATATAAAAAAATTTCAATTTTTTGATATAATTTATATAAAACTCAAAATTCTTTGATTTAATGTTTGAGTCGTAAAGTCATCCAAACTTTTGATAATTTGTTTCAAAAACAATACAATTGATTGCAAAACATGTTTTCAAAGAATATTTGTCTTAAAGTGATGTCATTAATCACATTAAGACATAACTTGATCTCAAATCTAAACATTATTTTATTTTATTGTCAAATGAGTCAAAAATAAGTAATCACTTACGAGAACCGGATGTAAATCAGCGCCGTATAAGTCCAACCATTTGACTCTATCCAGAAAATTCATTTCCGCGGTCGCCGGCACCTGACCCCTGAGTCAAACATAATTTATTAAAAGGCTGTCATCTTTTAAAATTAAAAAAACAATCAAATATTTAAATCTTACGTTAATTTCTTATGTAATTCAATGGCTTTGTTTTCAAACTCCAGGGTCTGATTTGGCAAAAGTCTGAATTCAGAAATATATGAATTTATATGACGTCTCGGGTCATAGTCTCCCAATTCAGCTAAAATGCAATTAAATATTGTTTTATTCAATGAAATAAAAAGTGTTTATTAAATACACATTAAAATGGTTTTGAAAATAAAATGTCATTAAAGTCTCATTGAAGACAATCTAAACATAAAAAGCGCCGAAAAATATTTTATTTTATTTATATATAAATGTTATTTAAGTCTAAATTATAACTCATATTATAAATGATAAAACTTATGAACATTTTGTTTCACTTAAAGCCAAGGGTTATATCGAAAGTATACTCTGTATATCATTTCTGCTAAAACTTTCCTGTTTTTAAATTGAAAAGTTCGTGGTACATTTAATGGTGCGATAAGTTGGATCATTTTTCTTACTATTAGTTAATTGATACCAACCCTCAGATATGTATCCAAAAAAATATAACTTCAATTATAATTGTATTGAAAATAATTAAAATTCAAATATTATTCCTAAAAAAACATTTATTTCTCAGAATACGAAAGGTTTGATGCACTCAATGGTAAAACTGATTGCAAATCTAAGGGAAGGGACGGATAATTAGATAACTTATATGTCGGCACTTACACTGAACGATATACGCCAGGAGCTCAGCAGCCAAGTCGAAGGAAACGGGTAATCGTGATTGAAGTATATCTCTTTTGATTTGAAGGAAAAACTGGTATCTGTTGTAAAAATAATGAATAAATTAATTACTATTTTATGAATTACTTTCAACTTATTATATAAATCAATAAATTGAAAGCACACTGGGTAGGCCTGGGGTCAACTACTGTATAACCTATTAATCTATAGTGTGTCCAATCATAAGACTTAAGCAATAAATTTTCTGTCAATTTATTATTTCAATTAAAATTTTCCTCAATTTTTCAAATATTATGAATAATTGCCAAAAATCTGACGAATATTTAAACATAAAGTAAAGTCTTTTGAATTCAATGTCTTATTTGATGTCAAAAATATATAATTATTTAAATTATATAAAAATATTTCAAAATCTTTAATTCAAACCGCAATTAAAATAATAATAAAATCCAAATAAGGATTCAATAAAATTTCAATCAATGCATGAAATATTCAAACATTCAATTGAATCAATAATTTTGTGCATAAACTCAAGTCGTGTTAATTAAAAATACAAATCAATTGGTTCTCTGATTGTTGTTTATGTTAATTAAGTCCTGAATTCAGGGAATGACTCATTTGATCAATGATTTGAGCACTTGAGTGGGAATTTCAATATTAATTACTTTCGACATGACTTTTATATTAGGTCTTATTGTAATGAGTAGGCAATGGATGTTTGTCTCAATCAATAACTTGATTATCGATTGATTTATTATTAAATAAGTCTTTTTGAAAATACCGATCAATTTATTGTAAAATCCGATTATCTATTGATATAATTGATTGATATTTCAAAATGTGATAATTAAAGGAAATTTTTGTTTGGATTTTCATTTTGTACTAAAACTTTGAAACAAAAATCAATTCAAAGATTAATTGACAGCAAATGCGGAAATAAAGTGAAAAATAATAGAAAAGATAAAAATTATAATAAATATTACGATAAGTCTATAAATTGTAAACTTTTTCAGTGTATTTGAAATTCAAATAAAATTAATAAATAAAAATTTGTTGTCAATCAGTATTAGCCCTAAAATCGTAGGCAATATTGAATTGCTTTCAAAATATGAGTTAAAATTATTTGTAAATAAATACAAAAGTAATTATTATTTCTTAAATTTAGATCTCATTTCAATTCAAAGTAATCTTAATCTGAGGACAGAAACATAAAATTACTGTAACAGCACTTGGATGTCAACGAAAAGGGATGGGAAGCTGAACACATGATTAACTTTATTTCAAATGCTATAAAATCATATCCTTTTAATATTGAAGTGTATAATACATGTATTTCAAGGTTTTGTGTCACCGGTGTCATAATCTATAACTTAATTCCTGTGTTTGGGCATACCTGTGCCCAATCTATTCATATGAATAGTAGAGGTGAAAAGTTTTGCATAAAATATAAGTTGTATGAAAACGTCTCTGACAGTAATTACTTCCTCTACTAATTCTCAATAAATTGTTGTAAACTATCTTGGTTATCTATCTATTTATTAAATGACAATTCTATTTATGAGTAAAATTATCACAGATTTAAACACATTTTATATATCAATACATTTCAAACACTTTCAACGATTAAATACAAAAATAGCTTTTTATTTGATTTTTAATAATTTTCTTATTTATTGTTTAAATGAAATGAATTTAAGACAAAGTTTGAGAGAATATTTAAAAATCATTTTCAATTTCCCCATAAAATGATAATTTCATGAAAAGCCATAAATTTTGAAAATTTAATATTTAATACATTGTTTTGTATTGTTTTAAATATTATTTAACATTAAAGTCTAAATCACATAATTTATAAATCATATAAAAACTAGTGATTTACTACCTTTGCAAACCACAGGTGAAGCAATTAAATGGTATTATCTAAAGAGTTTTTCAAATTGAACCACCTGTAGAATTATACCTAGATCATATTTCGTTTATGCAAAACATATTTACTTTTCTTTAATCAAAATTTAAGATAAAATTTAATTTTCTTTTTATATAAAATTGAAATCATTTTAACAAATGTATGAATAATTCATAATTTAATTGTTTTCAAGGATTTAAGCAAAACTTTAAATAACAGATCATTTGCTTTAAAATATTTTTATTTTATTGATTGCTTGTAATTAATGCCAAAATTGAGTCTCTTATTGAAATAATCCGGATTTAAACCATTATTCAACCGACAGAGACAGAGACTGAGCCCAACTGAGCAATGAGTGTAAAACCTGTGAACTATTTGCAATTAGAGGGAGTGAGGGGAGGAAAGGGAGTGAAGGAGTGCCCAAATTATTGGTTTGGATTCACTGCAGGATATGTTTTAAGAGTCCGAAAGAATGTTTTGAAAATAAATTAAGAAAAAAATCATAAAAAACCATTTTTTTGCAAACATTAACCAAAATATGTAAACCAAAGCACAAAAGAGGAGTAAGTTTTGCAGTTTTCTTGCTATAAAGATCTTATGCATTGTCTGTCCTATAAATATAGGTTTGAAATAAGACCCTGAGATTCTGAGTCTCAACATTGGTATTAAATAATGCTCTTGCACTATTAAGTCATATATTTCTGTTTTTTTTCAATTTATAAATATTAATAGATTTCTAAAAAAAATTCATTTTATTTTAAAAGTTTTATATTTCTGTGAAATAATTATTAATAAAATATTAAATGCATTGAAAAACGAAATTATAGTTATGATTGACATGAAGTCTGATTTGACTATCAATTAGATAATCAAAAGATTATTTAATTTAATGTAAAACATAAGGAAATCGGTTTCAAATCACTTATACTTTAATTGAGTTACACTTATCTCACGATTACATCCGATATATAACTCATTCTTAATTTGGTTTTGAATTCAAATTACAATTTCATTACAAAAATGATTTAAATGTCCAATAGATTGGAAATAAGTTCATAAGGCATATAATTAGTGGGAGAAATGAAAAACACCTGAAATGTTATTGTCGGGTATAATGCACTTGATCTTCGAGACCACGACTACAAGTGCCACGACTTCAGACGTAATAAAAATAATAAAATGAATTTAACAAAAAACGACTAAATTGTTTGAAAACACAATTAATATTTGAGAATAAGCTCTAAATCTTTTGCTTTTAATTCATTTTTAAAGTTAATATGGATTTCATGACAAATACTCAATGAATAAAAAAATCGTGAAAAACCAAAAAATCTTTCATTGATTTAATGCTTTGGTTTTCAATTTAAGGGTTTATTTCAGCTATAAATTTAAACATTTGATGATTTGTAAAGAATAATAATATAAAATATCCCTGAATTGAAAATTAAGCTAAAAATAAACAAAAAAATGTAAAATTCAGTCACTTTTTCAGTCAATTAATTATTATTTGAAAACTAATAACAAATTTGTGTTTAGTTTTAAATTTCATGAAAATTAAAATTATAATAAAAACGAAACACCAATTAATCAAATGATAATTAAAACTAATTTCTGTTAAAAGTATTTTGAAATTTAATCAAATTTGATACTCTTTTGTATAAAATATTCATATTTTTACAGATATTTTTATAAAATGAATTTTATTTCAATTAATTTCATTAAATATTATGAAATATTTATAACAAAAAAAATATTCATTATTTTATACGAAATAAAACTGAGATTTGCTTTGAATTTCAATATTAAATAGATTTCTAACAATAAATCTCATTATTTTGCGAAAGGGATAAAAAAGGGTGCGTTTATTAACATTAAGTGAATTACAACTGACCTAAAAATGGTTAACAATAATGCCCTCAATTGAACACAATTTATATTTATTATCAAAAACATGCAAAACATATGACTTTTGAATCAAATTATAAATTAAATTGAAGTTAATTATAAATTGGATTAACATTTCTTTAATTGAAAAATTCATATCACATCTGAAAATTAGTAAAATATTAAAATCAGGGATTTTACTGAATTGAATCAGGGGTATTTATCAATTTAACAAAACTGAACTAGATGACATTAGATTCGTCACAATACATTCATCTTTTAACCTCTTATACTAAAATAATGACCCAGCTTGTTTTGTGCGAAAGCACTTAATTTGATTTTTTTGAAGTTCCGATAAAAATCAAAATAAATCAAAAGTTATTTAATAATAATGAAGGAAAAGGAGGGAAAGGGAAGTAAAACAATGAATGATTACAATACCTGGTTATCTCTTCCAGCAGTTTGCAGGGGTCTGAAGCGTAAAACTTGACGTTAAAGTAAAGGGTAATTGGATTGACATCTGAATGAAAAATGAAATTAAAATTATTTTAATTAAATTGTGTTTTAGTTATGAATGCAATCATTGCTGTCATGTATTGAATATCAAACAATGAAAACATTTCTTCAATACTTTATTTCATTATTTAATTATTGAGCAAAAAAGTGGTCATGAATTTAGTGCATGAAAACCACTCTTTCTTTAATCTGTTTTCCCTTCAAATAAGTTTTTGCAGATCTTTTAAGGGGGAAAACGCAAAGGATTTTTCCGAAACTAAACAAATATTTTAGATTTAATGTTAATTATTTGCAAAACCTTTTGAAAGTTTCAATCATTTTATTCAAAATAATTGATTCAAAAATAAATTTAAAATTTAAAAAAAAATGTTTCAATAATAACCCAAAAACTAATTTTAAATCAAATTTGTAATAATTGTAATCAAATATTGAATGCAATTCTTAGTTTTTATGTAAATATTTAGTTATTTGTAAATGTTTTCAATCATTGTATAAATTATTGTTAAATAAATTACAATTTGAAACCTATTATTCAATTATCAAATAAAAGGATATGTTTTATATCTATAAAAGCCTTTTATATCCAATCGATGAGAAATGAAATGTTTTACAAATCAAATGAATTTGGCCTCCAATTGAAAATAGGATTTCGTGTGATTCGGGTCAGTTTGATATCAATCAGATTTGAATGCAACCAATCATTAGTTAATAAATCAAAAAATACTTAAATATTTATCTTAAGTTAAATCCATTTAATAACACATTTTCAATCAGATTTGGTTTCAAATACCCAAAAATCAAATCCAATATAATTGTGAAAATATATTCAAATTAGTTATGAATTGATTGACTTTTGATTAAATAATTTGAATTAATGTTTATCTCTTTTCTCATGAGTTTATCAACAGATTATTCATTTCTCAGCAAAACTCAAATATATTCTCATATGTTTTGACTACAAATCTTAAAGTGTTGGCACTTTTATCCCCTAATTATTTTTTTTTTACTATTACTCTAACGACTCGTAAGCACTGGACATATGAATGATTTTAAAGAAAGCTTATATTAATTATAAGATATTATGTGTTATTAAAAATCGCGTTTCGTTTTATGAAACAATTTGACACAAAGTTCAACAAATCGTACATAACTTTACATTAAATAAAATAACATTAAAGTCATAAACAAATGCATTATTGCGTAAAAAGTTAAGCAAAATAACGATCAGATGTATTGTCGTTGTGTAGGTCTGAGGCAGTAATTAGTGGACCTTTGGATTAGAGTTTGAGTGTTTGATGGGAACCGAATAATAGCTGTGGGATATCACCCCAGGCTATGGTAGACATTCCCAAGCATTCACACAATCATAACAAAAGTTTTTTATATTTTCTTCTGTTAATGATCTCATCAATGGATATGACTTCAAACTCAGACCTAAAAGCACTCTATTATAAGAATATAACAATAATTTTGTGATAATTTCTTTGAGAAGAAAAAAATAAAATCTAATTAATAGGCAATCAATTTGTGAACTGATGTTTGGTTTCACACATTAAACAAAACAAATGATTTGGTTTTGAGATTAGTTTATAATTATATCGATTTTAACAACAAATAAAAGCAATGAAACGATAAAAGTGTAGATTTTATTGTTATTTAATTAATAAAAATGAGATTACGATAATTGAATGAACATAACATACCCTGCATTTGTTTGATCACATATTTGCTTGAATCCAACCAACACTGCGATGCAATCAAAGTTATAATTAAATTATTATTTAAATAATAAAATAATAAAATTATATAAATATGAAAACATTAAAAAATATTTATAATAATTACAAATTAATACAAATTATTGTATATTATGTTTAATATTAAGATAATTGTTAAAACTGCTATACAGTATAGTATAAACCAAATATAGTAGATCTCCTCTTGGTATCAAAGTTTGAAAATTAAAATATTACAATAATTTTTCACTATATTATGATTTAATAACAAAACTATTAATTAACTAATTTTTAATTATATAATGTTTGAGATCTAAAAATTCTTTTGAAAAAATTAATTAAATTATGAATTAAAGCAATAAATTTGAAGAAAAAACACTGAATTAAGTCATAAATTAAATTTGAATTTTCATCAAAACTAATTAAAAGTTGAATTATTGTACAAATTATTAATATTTCATTTATTTTTAATTGAATTTTTGAGTAATTAATCAAAATTTATAAAACATTTAATTTTTTCAATTAAAATAAAATAAAATCAATATTATATACCGGCTGTCCGTTTGCATCAATGAAACGAAGACCAAAATATGCGGTTTCGAGTAAATTCAAGTGTTTAAACACCACATCCAAAACATCCTGTCCTCTCGACACGTCCTATATTTTGTATTAAATTATAATTTTATTAATGTTTATCTTTTATATCAATAAATTATTGAAAACAAGAAATGCCTTAAAATTTAAACAATAGGAAAATCTCAAAGAATTTTTGTAATATTTATCAAATTTTGTGTTATTTTACTAAATATTAAAAAATATAAACAAAAAAACTGCAAAAGTCTTAAAAGTTTTGATTAGACTATGATTTGATTGTTTTTTAATACAAAGATTTAATTATATTTTTGTTAATTTCATAATAAAGTATTTTTTTGTAAAACAATTTTGTGATCTAAACAAATGAAAACAACTAAAAACTGAATTAATGCTAATTCAAGGTATTCAAGGTTCAATTATTTACTTCTTTTGTGCAATTATTCAATTGTTTTACGAAATTTCGTGGTTTTTCTCAAACAAGTCATTAAATCCTTCAAACATTAAAAGATGTAAAACAAATAAAATTGACTTAAATTTAGTTTACTTTTGAATAAATGGCTATAAATTGAAGTAAAAATGATATAATTTATTGCATAAAGGATTGAAAACTATTAATTGAATAATTGAACGAAAACTCATTTATTTTCAGTATTTTATTAATAAATTTGATAAAAATCGGATAAAAAGATAAGAAATAAGGAAAAAGTAAATATTATTCAAGAAATTTGTAATTTTAAACCAAATAATGATTTTTTATCCAAATTAACAAAACTTAAACAAAACCTCATTTATTCTGCACTCAGTCTACCCTTAAATTGGATTCATTTGAGTGTAAATTCTTGACATAATTATACAAAGTTTTAATCACTTCTTACATAACTGTCGTTAAAACTGCAGGAAATTAACAAAACATTTTTTAAATAACAAAATCAATGAATAAATGAATCAATTTTTCCCAAATTTTGTTTCTTTAATAAAATTATTTTGTTATTTCTCTGATAACTGTCCAATACTTAGACCTAAACCTATGAATATTTTGATGAATTTTGAATCCATTTTATCCTTAATTCTCTTTCAATTTAATAGTTTTATTTGAAAAACAATTTTTTTGACTTTATTTTTAAAGTATTTGAAAACAACGACAAATTTCAAGCGACAAAAAAATCATAAAAAGTCAATACAAAAGTCAATTCACAAAAAAAATCAAATATTTTGTGAAAAATAGAAAATCATTGAAACGGAAAGGGAAGGAAAGGACGGATGGCTTTGACTGCGGAATCATTACTAGAAATAATAGATTCCCTAAAATATAATGCATTTCTTAATGACAACGAAATGTGTGACAAATATATAGCAAATAATAGCAATATTTTTGTAGTTTCTGTGATTTGAAGGAAAAAAAATCTACAAATGATTGAAAGTAAAGAATAAAAAAACTTATTTTTTGTTTATTTAGTTTTAAGAAGAGATCGAAAGCCAGTTTAAAAATGCTATAAAAGCAAAGATTGTAAAAGTATTAGAGGAACGGCCGGAACGGCGTCGGAGAGTAATGCACTGAAGCACTGATGGGCTGAAGCACTGTTGGGCCAGTTTTAAAGTTAGAATATTTCGGAGAACTGAGAGAGAAGTTAACGACAACTTTGATTGCTTTCAGTCAGTGATTACTCTCATAGGAATTTCCTGCAGTCAATGCCAGTGCAAAACACTCTGTAGTTGTTTATGAAAAGTATACCTCAATTATCATAGGTATGACCCCTCAGAGCCCAGGGGTCAGTGAAAGCGTTCGGTAACTACCTGTTCCATTGAGGGTGTGGTAATCATTCTCATACCTCAATGTTCTGCACTCATCGCCAATTCAAGCGCCAGACAATCATATTATACACTCTTATAATACATTCAGACTTTCAATTCAATGCAATCATTATAACAGAAAATATTGAAAACTATTTTACATTTGATTAAAAGATAAATTCAATCATAAAATAAATTATTGAAAACTATTTCTGAAAACAAACTTTACTTTGATTTCGGATAAAGTGTTTCTCAATATTAAATGAAAATCACTTTAATCTTACAGTTATTCAACGTTTTATACATTTTTGCTTTATTTTCAGTTCATTTTAAGCACTTTTATAAATATTTGAATTAAAATTGCAAAACACATTAATATAAATAGGAATAAGGATAAGAAATACAGAATAAAAAGACATGGAGCAGAATATTCAAATTAATTTTATACCTGAATCTCTTGTATTAATTCAGTTTCATCAAGCAAAACTATTTTGCAATGATAATTACGGCGTTTCTCTCTTAATCCAAAGCACCTCATCATTTGGCAATTAATTGTTTACTGTTTTATCGTTTCATTTATATTGAAAACAATTCAAACAAAATTACATCACTTTATGTCAAACTCTTGTTTCGGTTTATTTGAAGTACACTTTGAATAGAAATAACTTTTTATGTCAAACCGTGTAATACAAGGGTTTCTAACATTATGTGAGACTTGGGTTCAAATCCAATTCATAGACTCAAGTCATAGACAGGTCTGAGAACAGGTTTAGCACTGATTTTCAGTTAGAGACCAACGAATGTTAAAACCAATGGAAGGTTTGGTATATAATTGAGTCAATCCTTAAATACATTTAGTTTTCATTTCGGTCCAAATTATTTACAATTTTGATGAAAAAAACATATAATTAGTTTCAGATTTGTATAAAGTATTGAATAATTTTGTTTTTCATAAATAATTTTCACAACAAATCTTAAATGATATCAAATGTTGAGTTCAAAAGTGATAAAAAATAATAAAATAATTAAATGATATTTATTTCAAAAATATATTTAACTTTTTGTTTGTTTTCTTTCATTCAATTTGAATGAGAATTTGAAGCAATTACTGGAAACCCAAAGAAAATGGTATGAATTCCCGACACCCAAGTGCTGAACCCAAGTGCTGAACCCAAGTCTAGTCCTATGTTTGTCTCTAATATTAATTTTAAACCTGTTTTCACATAAAATCTTTTCCACTTTTACGCAATGAGTGAAAAGGGGGTGAAAAAAGTTGATCTCTTATTATAATATGCTTTGAGAGGAATGTTCGCTAACTTTCTATCTTTACTTCAAATTATTTCTAAACTATTTTTAAAAGTTTTAACCGGTTTTGCAATTATTAATGAAAAAACATATGAAAACTTAAAATCAGTTGATCTTTGAAAACAATATTTCATAAAATAATTTGATTTTTTCTTTCAAACAATTGTTTACAAAATATTCAATATTTTTGTCATATTCTCCGCAAAATTAAAACCATTTATAAATTTAAATAATTTGTAAGAAATGAAAGTTCATTGACATTGAATTGATTGGACTCTCATTGCTATTCATTCATAAAAGTATTCGGATTATCTGTTTTTTGCATAACATTGCATCAGATGGTAGGAGAAGTTAGGTTTAAGCAACTTGATAGATTTCAGTGAATTATGTTGCCATTATGTTGCCTTGCTCATTTGCAAAACTGTTGGTCAAAATAAAAGTTATTGAATATTCTGTATAATATAAAAGTGTTTTGCATTGAGTTTGTGGTGACTTCTGTCCCAAACATTTGTAATTCAAAAGTTTTGATAATTTTGTCAAAATTCCTGAAAAATATTTTGAAAACTATTTGAATGTTTGAACACTTTATTATATAAACCATTAATTTAGTGAACTATTTATAAACATAAGTTCAATACATTAATGATTAATCTATACTTGGTCTTTATTATGTATTTTGGGAATTAAGGGAATAATGTACATGTACAATTTACATGATGTGTCACAGATGTTAAATATGGACATAATTAAAGTGAACTGATTTTCAACTCTATTAAAGTCTATCAAAGCTTTTATGACTTAAGGCTTAAGACATCGATTGAAAGATTGTTTGAAGTTTTGATGCAATTATTAAACAATTTCTTCAATGCTTTCAATGTTTGCCAATAAATGCCAAATAAGTGGGAGTTTCACAGATGTCTCACATTATTCATACATTACGTTACCATTCACTGCAGGGAAGGGTTTGGCGTTTCCTTTCAAACACATAAAACACAAATATTTGTCATATTATTGGACTTTAATCACAAAATAATGCTTAAAATTATAATTAATTTATTAATAAATAATTAATTGGTTTTATAATCCTTGAACTCAAAGGCAAAGGCATTGAAACCAAAGCCCGGGTTTGAGACAAAGTTAGACGTGATTTGTGTGAAGTGTTATCGCGTCTAACAATCAGTGATTCAGTGAATGATATAATAATTGTTATATTTTTATAACATTTTTATAATTTATTTATAATTTAATTGAATTTTATTTAAATTAAAGTTTAATTAAAAAACATTTAATGTATTAATAATTGTATTAATAATGAGAGTAAAGGTTTTGTATGAATTCAAAGCTCAGCCAAACTCAGGGGAACTGAGTATTTATGTCAACCAAATACTGACCGGTATTTCACTCCATGTCCTCTCAATGACCGATCGGTTATCTATTGTCTCATCCCTTCAATAGTGAACAGACAGGATGTGGGCGACGGCTGGTGGGAAGGGACTAACGATTCGGGCGAAAGAGGACTCTTTCCGGCGGGTTATGTGGAGCCGATCACTACAGAACCCGATCCTTTTGGTTTGGGCACTACAACACCCGCACCGGTGATGACATTCAATCAAACGCCTGTTGTTGTGCCCACACAACCAACCAATGCTTTTAACAGTCAATCGAGTCCTGACTTCGGGGACGGGGATTGGGGTGAAGACGATTGGGACGACGACGACGACAGTCAGGCCTCGAACTCGCAGTCGACTTATGATTATTATCCGCAAAATTCAGGACAAGGGTTGAGTTCAACAACACCTATGTCTCAAATACCGCCCATTCATGTGTCGGGTGTTCCGTCCAAACCCTCTCAACAAACAGTTCGTAAAAGTTTTAACCGTTTCTCAACATTTGTGAAGTCCGGGGGAGAGGACTATATATTAGGCATTAAGTCATTGAAAGTCAATGAAAACAGTTTTATATATATTATTGAATTCGACGCCACATATAAATGGGCGCCGAATCCCAGTCCGCACACAGTTATGGTTGAAAAGCCCAAAAAGGAGAGTAAAATGAAAGGTTTGAAGAGTTTTATTGCATATCAGTTGACACCCGATTCCACCAGAATTCAAGTGAGCCGTCGGTATAAACACTTTGATTGGTTGCACGAAAGACTTCAGGATAAGTTCACGACAATACCCATCCCCGCACTTCCCGATAAACAAATCTCTGGCCGATATCAGGAAGAGTTTATTGAACATAGAAGGACTCAATTGCAGTCTTGGGTTAACCGTATTTGCAGACACCCTGTGCTCTCACAGTCAGAGGTTTGGCAGCATTTCCTCACCTGTACTGCAGATGAGAAGAAGTGGAAGTCCGGCAAAAGAAGGGCCGAAAAGGATGAGTTGGTCGGAGCGTCGCTCTTCTTTGCCATTCAACCCCCGACTATGACCTCCTCTTTAGACATCTCTCTTGTGGACCGAAAGACCGATCAATTCAGTGCTTTTGTCAACAAAATGGACGCATCTGTTAAGCACTTGTATATCACAGCACAAGACCAAAGCAAGAAGTTTTGTGGTCCCTATAAACGAGAATTTTCAAAAATAGCCCACTCTTTGCACACATTGTCCGAAGCCTTTGCCTTCAGTGGAGCGGACGGACAGCCAAACAATGACAGTCTAAACACTGCAATAAGACATTCAAGTAATACATACGAAGACATCGGAAAGCTATACGACTCTCAACCGAAATACGATTTCGGGCCGTTGTCTGACCTCTTGCATGAATACAAAGGCATTCTAACCGCTTGGCCTGAGATACTGCAGGTGCATAAGGGGGCCATCAATAAGAAGAAAGAGCACCAGAAGATGTTAGACGAGGGAAAGATCGATCAAAAGTCTGTCACTCAGATCAACGATAGGGCAGATGTGGTAACCCTGGCCACTCTGGCAGAGATCAACCATTTCCAGGAGGAAAGGATTGTTGACTTCAAAGAGGCAATGAAGCACTTCCTGACGGCGCAGATCCAGTTCTATCAGAACATTGCTTACAAACTTCAGGAAACTTTAGATTTTTATAATTTTGAGTAAATGTTTGAATAAGTGTTTCAATGAATGACTGTTTCAATGAATGTTTTAATCACTGTTTCACTAATGAAAACATTTTTCACAAAACAATTGAAAAATATTTTACTTTTTATTTATATATAAATTAATTTAAATCAAAAAATATCACAAAAAGCAATGAATTTAAACATAATTTCAATTAAGGCTTAAATTGTTTACTATTTTTGACAAAATAATGTAAATTTGAATAAAAGTTTTTATATTTATTTAAAAGACATTGTTATTAATGTTTTGTACAGATATTGCGGATATTATTACAAACTGATTGACATTTTATAATAAATTCAATACTTCTTTCCGAACCCATAGTCGTCTCCAATGACTCCATATATTGATACATAACTGTCCTTCTCTTCTCGACTATTCATTCACACATTGAAAACTAGTTCAACATTTCATCATTTAAACCCTTAATCAGGGGGTTTACAAGTATTCATATTTTTACATTCAAACAAATTTAAATGATATAAAAATCAAATAAACCCATATATGTTCAAGAACAATTTTAATTTATATGATATACAGTATAAGTTTATTTTTTTTTTAAATATTTAGTGTGAAAAAATGTTTTGACACAATTTTAGTGTAATCAAGGACAAATCAACTCAATTTCCATCCGGGAAATTGATAACTTATACACTTGATTAATCATTTTCCTTATATTAATTAGCTTTTCCATGATCAGTGCTTCAGTATCCTATGCTCAAGGTTTTTTTCTTTTATAAGTCTTGACAGTTTTGTGCAAAACTTATGAACTGAGATACTAAAAGGTATTCAATTGATCTTTCACTGTTTAGAGGTCAACTAGGTGTGAATTGATTCAGTACTTTTGTACCATGATTAGTATACAGTACTTTCATTTTGTGAAAGGTGATTTTCTTTATTATATGAATTTGAAATTGAGAAATAGTTTTATTCATACTTTGAGTTCAATTAATGGAAAAATGACATCAATTTATAGATTAATAAAAATAATTCAATATTAAGTGAAATCGTTTTGATTTTATGTCGTTTTAAATCATTTTTTGGTTTAATTTATAGTAATTTTGAAATTTAATTGTAAATTATGAGTAAAAGCCGACAAAAGACACAAAACATTGAAAGTTTTAGTGAAGACATAGAAAGCAATGAAATGAACGACAGTTTAAGTGAAAGAATTGAATTCAGAAATAAATTTAATTATATCTTAAATAACATTAAAAAACTGAATGAAAGTAAAAAATTAAAAATAATTGACTTTGATTTCAATGACAATGGATTTGAAGATAATTCACAGACAACTGTCGAAGAATGCAATTCTTATGGTATATATTTGGACCAGACTTTGATGGATGAGTCTATTGTGAGCTTCAATGAAACCAAAGTGAAGACAAGAGGCGAAGAAGATATTCAGAAAGACATTCCTCGACAACGTTTCGACGAAATCATTGAATCGATTCAAACCATCACTTCTTTAAAAGATTTAGATTTCACTCAAATTTGTTGTTTAATTAAAACCTTTGCCGACGTTTTGCTTCAAAGAAATAGCGATTCAAACAATGCCTCATATTTTGAGAAGATATATCAGAAGTCTGGTTACCCGGGTATTACTGCCAATATTCAGATGTCTTTGTTCTCAAAAGAAAAGCAATATTATATAATGGGATGTCTTAACGGTCTCTTCAAGAATGTTTCCGAAAACAGACACAAATTATTTGGCGTTTTATTTCCCGAAACTTTGGTCCGGATTATAATGTCTTTCAAACGAATCAGTTATAATCAGGCGTTGGATGTCATTAGACCTAAACAGGTGTCGAAATAAACAAAATTTCAATCAATTGCTTTGAATATCAATTAATTTATTGTTAATTAAATGAAATAATATTTTCTATGTTTTTATTAAATATTAAATTATTTCTAACTTTTCTATCATTTTCTCTGATATTTGTATTCAATGTTTGAAAGCATTGTCTTTCAAATGGATTTCAATTTTTGTTTACAAATAAAACTTTAAATGATTTTAATCTTCAAAACTATAAGTGATTTTAATTTATGAATAATTTATGAGTTATTAACAGAAGCTTTAAAATTGTGTTAACTTTACAACAAATGGCATAAATTCTGATAAATTGTTTTATTGGCGATATATTGCTGATCCTCTGGTGCGGACTCACAATGAGGAATGAGATCAATATGTAAAGTAGTGGTCGTCACTAACTTTTACACACTTTACACAACCAGTGCAGACAATCCTCATCACTATTCAAATGGAAAGGGGGAACAGAGAGTGAGTGAGAGAGCGATATAGTGAGTGTAAGACAGAGAGGACAGGGAGGACAGGGAGGACAGAGAGGTGGCAATGAATGCTAAACGTTCTAATGTTGTTCAGCAGTAAATGGAGTTCTTTGTAAAGCGTCACACATTAACCGGTGATGCGATTCACTCATCACATCCACTCCCGAAAGGCACGTGTCGTTGACTAGCATTTGTGTCCAGTGCAGCACTGGTTGTCTACTTGGGTCCCAGTGTTTAAATGCATTGAATATTTCATCACATCTCACATCTGTTACTGTTTTGCAAACATATGAGAGTTTAAAAGTCTCCATAAAATGAACAATCATTTCAATGATTTGTAATTTACGGCTCAATGAATGAAATATTCATTAGTTTTTAGTTTTTGCTATAATTTTAAACAAATTTTGATTGACTTTAGCTTTCGATACATAATTTTATGACTAAATTGAAGGAAACATCAGTTTATATGACCTATAGATACAGTATGTCCACAAAATATCAGTACGCTATCACTGGTGAGACCTGTCATCAATTAGTTTACAAGTGTTTCCAAAAATATCAAATGATTACAAATTAAGTAAAATTTAGTTTGTTTTCAATACAATGCAAACAAAATTTCAATTTCGTTGGTATTTAAAGGCAATTATTTTCCTCATTCACCACTCGTTTTGACAGACTTTGAGAAAATAGTGTCTCAAAATATGGATTACAATTACAATTATATTAATTATTATTTAATCGTTTATTTAAAACCCAATTAACACTTCATTTACACTGAAATTGTTTTTGAAATATTGAAAACATAACCAAATATTAAGGCTTTAAATGAGGAAAAGACTGTCAAAACAATTATGTGTTTAATATTTCAAGACTACAACAAATGTCAAATAAGTCTCTTCTGCAGCACTCGTACCGAATCGCCGAATCGCACGTGTATTCAATAGATTTGCCTTTTTTTGGGTTCCAGTCGGCAATCGTTTGAGTGGCGTAACCAATGCCTATGCCTATGGCTATGTCTCTTGTCTTTTAGTGAATTACATTAATCTAATGCATAAAACAGTAATCTATTGAACACTGTATTCAGTTTTTATTGTCTAAATTCACACAAAAATAGAGTGCAGTCGAGTGCCTGAAGGCGTACACCAGACCCAGGACTGCATTTTTAATTTGATTCAAAGTCAACAAATGAAGAAAATATTTGTTATGACTTCGCGTGAGTTCATTAAATCCCAGAGAGATTTGACTCTATTTTGTAATTTTGTGTCAAAGTATTGGAGGTTTAGATATTCAGACAGTAATGGACAACATATTAACGGTTTTGCGGAAACTGTGGTTTTATTTCACTATTATTTCATTTTAAAGAATGTTTTGTTAAGATATCCTTCAAATTAAATGCTAATTAAGTGATCCATGTATTTGTTGAAGGGATTGTTTGCTTTTAATTTATTCAAAATTATTTTTTGGATACCTTTCCCTTGTATTCGACACTAAATATATTTATTAATATATTTTGCATTTTTCTTGACATCCAATGAAAACAATTTCTGTGTTTTTGTTTGTGTTTATAAAAGCAAACAAAACCCTCAGAACTGTTGCATAAATATTAAGAAATTGTGTAATTTTAAAGAATTCAAGTGCTCTGTACTACAAGAGTCTGTAGGATAGGAGTGGTAATCATTATAATCCTTACATCGATTGAGTCTCTTTCCAATGGGAGCGCACAGTTGGCAACGCATGTGTCGACTGAAGACGTGCCCACACGTGACGGCAAAACAGAATTTTATTTCGTTCACCAAATTCTGCACAAAATTCTTGCAATACTTTAGTATTATATCATTGAAAGTGAAATCCGAAAAATAATAACTGAATAAAAGAGAAGACAATTGAAGTGAAGAACAATTGATTGGATTATTACTTCTTCGCACCAATCGATAGATCACTGGGTCATTGGAATACAGTTTGTTTGACCCGTCCTCTGGTCTGTAATCAAATAAAGATACAAACAGAAAGCCAATTGCAATGATGATGGACGAGCACCTGTTCCCAGCACTTGCCAACAATAAGGTGCTGCAGGGTATGGATGTCTCTTTCATTTCTTTAATACTAGTTTTGTTTTAAATTCAATTTAGTTAAGAAATGCTTTGAATCTTAAAATGACTTTAAATGAAAATGTTTACAATTGTTTTATATGCTCTCTCTCTCTCTCTCTCTCTCTCTCTCTCTCTCT
>JAQGAT010000469.1:0-30982 GCA_034687845.1 Pantelozetes paolii | reverse complement strand
TTCTCTCGTTGAGAGGAGCCGCTGAAGAGTGGTTCTCTCGTTGAGAGGAGCCGCTGAGGAGTGGTTCTCTTGTTGAGAGGAGCCGCTGAAGAGTGGTTCTCTCGTTGAGAGGAGCCGCTGAGGAGTGGTACTCTCATTGAGAGCAATCGCCAAACAGTGATTGTTCTGGTGGAGCCCTTCTTCTCGAGAACTGGACGCACCGGTGGTACTAGGGAGACAGAAATGGGTGGCTCTCAACCCGTTTGCCGGACAGATTGAGAGCCGAAGTTTCGGTTAATCAGTGATTTACTTACTCTTTTTGGTTTTCAATTAAACACAGTTTTTAAGTTTGAATTAAAATTATTTTATTCAAGTGCTGTGAAAAAGTGTAATACACTGAATGCTCCTAAAGTATGCCAAAAGTGCTTATATAAACAAATTATAACTTAATATTCATATTTTAATATAATATTTGTTTGAATTATATTATCAAAACTGTGACCAATATTTTGCACAAAATTCCTAAACATTGCAAATAACAGCTAAAAAGTGAAATAATATTACAATTTCGTTGTTATAAAAAGCCATTAAAACTTTACGCTTTAATTGAATAAAAAATTTGTTTTCAACTAAATTTCTACCAAAATAATATGAAATATAAAATTATTTTTAATCAACGAATGTGAAGAATTGATTAAATTCTTCACAATCGTTGACCACTACATCAATATAAATGATAAGAGAATTCGGAGCAAAGTTTAGGTTAGGGGTCATCCAATAGGTACGTACGTACAAAATGGTCAAATGTGGGACAATCTCTTCCCATAAATGTACCGCAATTCCCGCAATACCCTGAGTAGTGAAAATGCTAGACTCCCTGAGCTTAGCACCCCTGTCTCCAATGAGCATTAAATTGTGTAATGACTTACACTGACTAAATTAAAATTAGTTTCAGATTATTGTTTATAAAAAAAACATCAAAATTTGTTTATTTTCATAAATTCATTGATGACTTTGAATCCAATGACTCCAAACATACCCTCTCCTCCTAACCTCATATCTCATAAAATTATAGTTTGACGCTTTGACGACACATTTTCTTCAGAGATGTACTTATTGGATGGTCCCGAAGGGTCTGTCAAATTACACTTTCTAATACCTGTGCAGACACTGGGAACGACACTATTATAGTTAGTAGCCGAACCCAAGTTAAGTATTTAAGTCCTCATATCATAATAGTATAGGATTTTCCTCACTTTCAACTCACTTTCAACTTTAGGTCCACTTGTATTAGAAAAGTGTCATTTGATGTGTCCTTGATCATTTTTAAAAATAAAAGTTCATTGATGTTTAAATAAATCTTTTTGATTGAAATGATTTATAAAAATTGATTAATATTTCAAAATATTATTCAATTATTTATAAAGAATTTTGTTATTCATTGATAAAAACCAAATGTTTTATACAATCATTAATGAGATATGAAATCCAATAAAACGATTGAAAAGTAATCAAAATTTTTAACTTTCTTTACGAATAGTTTTAATGAACGGAAAGGTATGTTATATAACAGTATTGATCACAGAAACAGCTTTTTTGTCAATTATTTCGATCCAAATATTAATTAATATTCAATACATTTGTGCAAAAAATATTCAATTAATGAAATTGTAGACAAAAGAGAGTATTATTTGTGCGGAATATAAGCCTAAAAATGATAACAACGTTAACATTGATTACATTTATACAAAAGATTTCAATATTTATCTACACTTTTGATAATTAATTCATTAATAAGTAGTTTATGATTAATATTCAGTTGCTTTGCATCATATTATCCAACATTTCATGCATTTATGTGTGAATTACAGTAAAAACAATTCATATGACTATAAGAGTCAGTAGTATTACAAATGAATGGACAGTTAGCTAAACAACTCTTACATAACTATACAAACACCGGAGTCTTTCACTTGAATTAGACTTTCGTTTTGATTTGAGTCTTTAGATATCGCAGGGTTTGCATCCGTTTCCTCCAAAGAGCGAGACCTGTTTTGCAATCCTTGGCCCAGATATGGACGCACAGAAGGGGGCAAACATTTGAGGGCCGATAGCTTAGTACTGCTGACAAACAATAAATATATATTTTAGTAAATATTTAAATATTAATGAAAAGGGTTTGCATTACTTCATGGATGAGTCGGTATATACTTGGGATGTAATGAGTGGACTCTGAGTCTTGACAATAGCGGGTGCGCCGGGACTGGTGAGCTCAGAGAAGCAGGCAAACATACTCTGTTGCTTTTTCAACATTTTCTGCTTCGGACCAATCAGTTTAGACATCATCCGCACCGGTCTTATAGACGTTGCCATTACTCCAGAACCAGATATAGGACTGCCGTCCCATATGTTATCTCTGGAACCCATAGGGGATTGGGTTTGTTGTGTACAAAGAGAGGCAATTTTGCGGAAGTCGTCGACACTCTGTCCCCGATGTAAGAGATGGTCCCAATAGAAGGAATCAAATGACTGTTCCCTCTTTAAGCTGCCCTTCAGTAAGACCTTCTGTCTGCCATCCCTGGGCACTATACCTCTCCAGGCGGCCGGCAGTTTGGCATCATCTGCAGAGGGAGTACCGGGAGGTAAGTCAAGGGTGAGGTCTTTGGCGGGATTGTTGTGATAACGGATTATTGGAAGCAATTGATTGTTTGCCAAATAAACCACAAATGAGTTTAAGTTCAGTGAAAATGAAAGTGAAATGAAGTTGTGGTGCATATCTAGTATTGCCAGTCGACACCCGGAGCTCTTCGTGTCCCACACCTGGAGTGTGTTGTCCTCCGATGCAGACACGGCTGACGAGCCGTCGAGGGTTAGTCTAACCTGAATTACATTTGCGTTGTGTCCGGAAAGTGTGAACATTTCAGAACCGGTAGTCATATCCCAAACAATTAGATTACAGTCTTGTGAACCACTGATGATAAGACTTGAATTCAAGGGTGCGGTCGCCACACACGATACGCTGCCCTCGTGTCCGACCAGCACTTGAGTCAACTTCGCTGTCGTCACTTCCCATACCTTGAGTGACATATCCTGAGAGCCGGTTATGATTGTCTGTCCATCGTATGTACACGTATAGCACGTGATGGGCTCACTGTGTGATACTGTCCTCTCGTTGTCGCAATCAAATGATGACCAAAACCTTACACTGAAAATCAAACTTTAGTTAAGGAAATGACATCCCTTTCCACTCATACCTGTTGTCATTCTTTCCCGAAACAGCGAATACAGTGTTTGCGTGAAGAGTGACGTTATTAATAGGTTTGGTTGTGACCACCAATTGAGTGCCGTTGTCGGACTGCCATAGCATATGGACTCCCATACTATCCACTGATAGTATTCTTCGAGAATCGGCGGTCACTTTGACGGTCACAACACTGTTCTGATGCTCTTTAAAAGTAGAGACAATCAGTCCTAAAGTCAATCCCCAAACGCGTAAAGACTTGTCTTCAGAGCCGGAAACAGCGAATAAGCCATTGGGCGCGAAGTCAACACAAGTGACGGATCCGGTGTGTCCTTCCAGTGTGGTATGAGTTTCACCGGTACTTAATTGCCATATCTTTACCAAACAATCTCGAGAACCGGTGACCGCAAGACTGCCATCCCTTGAGACGGACACACAAGTGATGGGTTCCCTATGATTATCCACTTTCTTCTTCTTCCTGGACGAGGGTCGAGACCTGGGCTGTTGGTTCTCCTTCTGTGCATCTTTGGCGCCAACTTCTGGACCAATGGATGGTATGATCTCTTTATCGACTTTCTTAGCCATGAAATTCCAAACAACTATTTTATTTCCACCGCAAGTGAAGAGAAACCTGTCGTTCGGCTGCGGGAGTATTGCTGTAATCATCTCTGTGTGCGCCGACAGGGTTTGGATGAGTCGCGCGGAATGGATGTCATAAATATGTAGTTTTCCGTCACCGCAGCCCAGAATACACCGACAGTTGTCTTCTGCAAAACGTAAGTATGAGATAACTACGCCTATACTGTGGCCCTGAAGACAGTGGACATTAGTTCCAGTGGTCAGTGCCCTGACGTGTACTGAATTGTCTTCGCAGGCGAGCAGTAGGAACGTGGAGTCCAGGGATATATCCATATGTAGTATCGGTTTGTTTAATACAATTTCATTGAGAATACAAAACGTCTCTAAACTCCAAACAGCGACCGAACAGTCTGTCGAACCCGTGACAAACACGTCGTCCCCACTGTTCACACCCAAGCAGGTGATCATCCCTTTGTGGTGCTCCAGTCGGGCCACTATAGTACCGGAGTCTAAATTGACGGCACAAACCGCCCCTATCTCTGAACCGCTGAGAATAATCTCTTCTGAATGTGTAATAACAACACAAAGAACACCTGCGATGTGATGACTGACCCATACATTGGACACAAAGACAAACATTACTGAAAATGTTTTAACATTTATTCAAACAATTAATCCAAACCTTAATCTGTGTTTTATTTTACATGAGATCTCGTTTTCACAACTTATTTCCCAGAGATTAACGTTTGTGTCTTCACTACCAGTGACTAACCATTTGCCAGAATCGGACAAATGAAGGCATGTTATGGTCGACCGATGGCCTGATATGTCAACCGATAATTAGATATCAAATTCAATGCAATTATAAATTCAATAATTATTGAGAAAATGAATTATTGAATCACTATTTCATAGATTTTCATAGTTTTCAAAATAATCTAATATTTGATACATTTGTCGTTTAATTCAAATAACACCTTGATTGTTTTTATCTAGATAAGCAAAATTAATAGCTATTGAAAGTAAATCTACAAGAGTAATCCCTTTTTGTTTACTTAGATTTACAGTATTATACTATAACTGTTACTACTGTATGATATCCAGTGATTGAATGAAACATTTATTTCTTGAATATTCTGTGAAAACTTGTATTCAATTTGTTTGTGAATACAGATGAAAGCAAAACAAACTCTTTTCAAATAATATAAAATATTTCCGGCATTTGTAGTAAAATAGTGTTTACTCTTAGCACTGATTCTCTATTTACAATAAAATCACACATTTTATGCTTAAAGCAAATCATTTATTCAGTCGTCGACTCATGAAACTTGAATACAGGTCTCAAAACAAATGACTTCAAGCGCTATATTGACTGATATTTTAAAAATTAATGAAAAACTCATTATTAAATAAATTAATAAAACATAACTATAACTACACTAACGGTTGGTATCATTGAAATCAAGATTATAATTGAAATGTTTAGACTATCTGTACTCTAATATCGATTGAATACTTCTATGCCATTCAGTGCTGAATATTATATTCTCGTGAAGTGAAGCATAAAAGGGAATGAAATTTGAATGAATACATGGAAAAGGTATTAATATTTATCTTCAGGTGCTCTCAGTATTAAATGAACTGTCAATTCGTTACAGTATTTGAAATTGAATTTAAATAAAAAACTTGAAAACGAAATGAAATGAAATATTTTTAAAAATACCTTCAAATGACTTAATGATAGACTTCGCGGGTAAGTTGAAGAAGTGTATGGTTTTCAGCTCACAAGCGATCAGGTATTGGGAATCAGGTGTGGAGACGGCTCTGGTTATGCTATTCCAGGAACAGGTAATCATAGCCACCTGTGGTGGCATTGGTAGACAAAGCCAGGAGTTGGATGGGATCAGGATTGGAGTGCGAAGATTATTACACCAGTTGTAGGTGTCGTTAACCAATTGAGTGAGACTTGAATCGGAAGGTTTGGTAGGAATTTGATTGATTGCAGACTCGACGCAGGGATTGGGTGTTGTAAACGGCTTAAGCCATAATAAGATCTCAATCGCCAACTGATTGGGATCTTGTGATACGACATGAACTGATTGTTTGGTCATATTATACAAGAGCTCGATCTCCCAGTCCAGGATCTGACTCCTAACCAAATCCAAGACACTTCTCAAATAACTGATTGAATTTCCTTTCACTACAGTCATCAGGAAATCAATGTTTAAAATAGCGTTTTCTTTCAATTTAATCCGGTCTCTGCTCTTCAATAAGTGATACCAGAGCTCATCGGCCTCCCGGGCCAGCTCTGTCTCTTTGCGAATACTGTTTGATTCATGCAATGCCTAAAAACATAAATATAATAGAAATCAATGAATTGAATCAACACTTGAATTGTGAAAATAGTTATTCAGAAATGAGTTGAGAACTCATGAAATTCAATGCAATTCTGTTTCCGTCATAGAAATCATCAATCGATTCAAGAATTCATATATTTTTTGCTGACTTTTGCTTAAAACTCATGATTTCTATGAAATATTAAACATTCGGTTAAGAATTGGATTGAAATTCAAGTCTAGAAGTCTATCACAAATGGCTATAAATTTGTTTTTCGTTTACTGTTTATATCAAATATATATATAATTCAAAGTCTACGCCAAATAGAGAGAGAATTTCTGTCTATAAATCATAAACTGTTTGTCAATTGGATCTAAAGCTCTGCAAAACTTCATAAAAACTAAATTATTCATAAGTAGTGTAAATAAAATTCAAAATTTATATTCAATTTCACAACTTTATCAACAAATTCACCAATACTTCAAATTTAAATACTAGTGAACATTGAAATTGTAGATCAAAAATATGATTTAAGACATAAATCTATACTTTAAAAGTATTTTTCTTTTTCTTCTGAAAAAATTCAATTGAAAACGAAAACACATTTTTAAATATAAAATATTTATTATTCAAATAAAAGACCAAAATGTCTGTTAAATTAAATATAAAACTTGTTTCACATCTAATTCATTGAATGTTTAGACAACAACTCATTTAATAATTTTTTATAAAGAAATTTCTGATAATAACTGAAAGGAAATGAATTTTAAAACTCAAAGCCTTTGAGCCATTATTTAATAAATAATCGTTTTTAACATTTATTTTTAAATTTTCATCCATTTATTTAAAACTATTTTTGGTTAATATCAGTCAAAAGTAACTATATTTGCATAAAAATGCATACCATTCCTGACAAATCAATATCTGTCACATCCCTTTCCCCTCAGTGTATCAGTTAATGTTTGATATTTTTGACAAAGTTTTGCTATTAAAAGAAAATATGACAAACGACCCCTTAATTAAAATCAAGGGTGAATTGTATGCAAATAATAATATCTGACAAACTTTATCAGTAATTGAAAACTATATCTAATTTTGGCTTTCGTTTAATTATAAAGTTTTTAATTAAGGCTTTTATCGCCGAAAACAGAGTAAATGTTAATAAATTTAAGTCAAAGATATATTTCAGACATTTATAATGAAATTCTGGAGAAAAATAAGTTTTAATATTTTGTTTTTAGTGTTAATTGAATTAATTTATAAAAATTGTGTATTCATTAGATTTGTCACTACTTTTAGCAGTGTTTGTCTGTTATTATATGCAAATTGAGTGCTGGATATCTGAGCGACAAAACTATTTGTGCGATAAAACCCAGTAATAAAAGAGTGAAAATGAGATGAAATTTATGTCAGTTTTTGTGATAAAACATCAAATAAATTGAGAATAAATTCATAGACAGTATTGAGAGACAAGAGATTGTATTCAGAGATGAGAATAAAGTTTTATCTGAAAAGTCATATAAAGGAGAAAAACATTTGCGACGAAAAGCAAATGAATAAATGTATACCTCATTGAACGCCGAGTGAAAAGCGATCGCCAGTTCCTGATGTATGACACGAACCTTCTGTGTGTCGTTTAGGTACCGGTGCTCAATGGCATCGTCTATACACTTATTCTTCCATTTGATATAACTTCTGCCCAAAACATAGTATTCCTTCCAAAGCGGACACAATCTCTGTTTGATTTCAAGCCATTGATTAGCATTTGATTCAATGGTTTCGTCGTTTAGGACTAAATCAAAGATTTCTGTTTCCCTCAGACCATAACGAGTGCACGAAATGAATGAACAAATCTTTCGTATTATAGAAATGCCGTAAATGTCCTCCAAATCACTGATAGTATGTGCGATAACACCACTGATATCACAGGGAATGGATGCTATGGTTGGCTCGTAATAAGACTCCCAATTAGACAATAGAGTGCACGACAACAGATTGGCGTAAAGGGGCGACGCCTGCATCTGACTGATAGCTGAGTTGGAGAAACGTTCCCGGATTACAGACCACTGATGACCGGTTAGACTATGCTTTTCGTCCCTCAGTTTGCACTGTAAGGTCGACACAAAACTAGTTGCCGATGAAATTGGTGTCAGTTTTATGAAGTTATCGGCACTTATTCTCGACCTCAACAGTGAGAGCACATCCTCTGCTGATTCAGACACAGAACAGATTAGATGCACATTTGAGGGCAGATTGAATGGCATCCAACCCAACAGTGCTGTTGTCTGTGATGACCAAAGAAGGTGTAAATCATCTAAAATGATGAGTAGGTCTGAGTTCTGAGCAGTTGTCTCAATCATTTTGAGCAAATCCTGGAACCAAATGGAAAGGGCAGACAATTCATAGCTAATAGTGGTCTGGGATTCAAACCCAAACACTAAAGAAATATGAAGACACAGATTACGTAATAGTTCTGATGTATAGCTGGCGCCCGGACTTTGACCGATGTGTCGCACAATACGAATGACTTCTTCGCCGCCGACTAACCATTCGGTGGAATAAGTGAACACTTGTGACAGTAGTGTTGATTTGCCGACACCTGCCTTACCGGTGACCACAATGGGTGCGTGACGTGAACTGGTATTTGCAGACACTATAAGCTTCTGTATTTGCAAAAGTGGTGCGAAGTCTGAGTCTATAGACTGCGAGACACCGATTGAAGACATAATGGTTTTAAAGTTACATAAATGGGAATGAGATTCACATATGATTTCTGCCGGGTATTCAAACAAACACCTACTCATTTGATTATCAATATTAGTCTTAATACTATTCAATAGTGTTGTCCCAAACTTATCCAAGTAATCGCCCGGAAGTGTGTATATTGTGGGCGCAGTCGTCAGTTCCTCACTCTCTGTCTGATATGACTCACTATCCCAAGAGATGCTGACAATTGAAACAAAAATAAATGTTTATTTAAAATTCAATTACAAATGAATTTCGTATCGATTTTTGTATTCAAAGGTTCAGCCATTAAATTATTTTGCAAATAAGCATCGCATACCTTCCCTACCATTCTTACCCTACTATTCCTACCCTACCATTCCTAACCCTACTACACTGTAATCCTATGCAAAATTGACTGCTTAAAAAATATTAAGATGACAAAAAGTTACCTGAGTAAATTATTAAATATTTTGTTAAAGCAAATTTATTGCATCTTGTTATCAGTTATGTTTATAATCAGGTCTATTTAAAATACAACTGCTTTTATTAAATATTAAATTTAATGTAAACTGAATGCAAAACATACTTAAAGTAATGAACATTTCCTCTCTTGAACCCACAGATGACATCTTCAATCAGTTGTCTAACGCCCTGAAGAGCAGTGGGCGAACACTCTATGCCAGTGATGGCACCGCTGGCCGGTGTGGTTGGGGTCACATCAAAATATCTGGAAACCGAGTCGTTGTTGAAGTTAACGCCTGTTTTGCAAAATTCAAAAATATTTTCAAAGTTTTAAATTTTTTAAAAAAATATCAAAACAATGAAAAAAACAATTGTTTTATAAAACATAAAAATATTTTCAAACATTGATTGCAAGAACTTTTAAAGAACTAAATCGATGGCGGATTCAGATTCGGGTCACTCAAGCGATGAGGACTACTCATCGGCTAATGTGGACGACCAAAGCCACTACCAATCGGCGCGTTCTCGGCTCACATCTATGGACATGAATCTACCTTTTCAATTGGATTTGGATGTGCAAGATGATCGTGAAGGTTCCTATGCGCACAGGTATGTCCCACACCTGATGACTGATGTGTCTCAAAGAAGAGCTGTTGGAGTGTTTGAGAAGGTTTTGGTACAAAAGAAGACGTTTAACATAAATATGAAAATAGACGCAGAGGTAGATCAAGTGACTAAGTGCTGGTGCGGGCCATTCAATCCGGAGCAACCGGAAGCGATTAGGTATATATACCCGACTATACTGAAGACAGAATTCCAGAAAATTCCTGAAATGATCTTTGACTCCGATATGGTGTCTTCAACTATCATCGGATGGACTACAGAAAACAATGAAACCTTTTACCTGAATCAAACCCAACTGGGCGATCTGGCAGATGATCCCATTCCTGTCAGTGACTCATTATTTCCTGTATTAGTAATGGGTTGGAATGATTATCCAGTACTTCCAGAGGTATTCGAGGAGCAAAACAGTCTATACAGGGCCGGACTTTACCTCATCTTATGGGACAAACCCTTTATAAATGAATTCGAGATTTGGGTTTCAGTTTATAAAATGAATTCAATGATGAAGTTCTTTGCCAACACTTATAAGGGTTGTGTTGAACTGGTCTTACTTCAGGACAATTGGGATCCGACTGCCAATCAATTTCAAAGGTCTTATATAAGTTGGGGAACTGTCAACAGAATACTGGACAGAGAAAACCCCGCCTTCTTCTGCTACGGCATGTATGCGGGCGGACCCCTCATTGACGCCACAATCATTGACCACTTCCGGTATCGCATTACTTGGGATCAACCCATAAAACAGAGCGAAGACTTTGGCTTCAGTGCAATGAACTCTTTATTCAGGTATGAACTGGATTACCAGCGCTACGCTCGCAGAGTTGGGTACCTGTGCGGCAAAGATGCTCTAATGTTCACCAAAGAGGTGCGGAAGTGGTATAAAAACGAGTCCAAAGACAGTAAACAAAAGTATAATAACTTCTTCTATAACTCACTCCTCAAACAACACACGTATGTTATTGTCGACGGAACTAATGTCTACGAAATGTGGTATACAATCGATTCCGCGACCAAAAGTGTGACCTTCAAAGACAAGGTGTCCAACAACCCTTTGGGTCCCACTATTGTTGTGGCCACAGAAGGGGTCAGTTATCTATTGGTGAGAGAACATCACAGAACGAAGAACTACAGGAGCGCTAAGTATTACAACACAAATCCAGGCGTTCCTCCCATTTGTATGGATTGGATTCAGTTTCAGAATGATTTCGGTGAATACAGAGCACCCGAAGATACTGGCGATCAGTTCCAGCAATTCATGACTCATAGACAAGAGGTATGGAGAGAGGAATTGGATACAGAGCCTGAACCAGAACCCGACACTGGAGTGGAGTTTATACCACGACAGCCACAACCAGCACAAGCAGCTCATCGTTTCACACCTGATTCAGAAGAGATTAGGCGCACAGGGTTTGACCAAATCATGAGTTTGGATGACATCAATGACATTATATTCTTTAACTTTGTGTCCATTCATAGAGTTTATGTGTTTTCACTCAAATCCCGACCCAATTATTATCCGCAAACACATGAATATCTGGAGCACTGGAATGTATTTTGTCTTCTCAGACCACAAGACATGTCAGAAGCAGTCGATGAAAAGCTTTGTTACTATTTGGCGACCATAACCAACATTCATGGCCCCAACCCTTATACCCCAAACCGTGCTCTCGAGTATAAGAAGACCCGTTTCCACAAATCATTTCCGGCGCCTATCGATCGCAGAAGATTTCCAACTATTACTGAAGACGAGCACCGGTTGGCGCTACAGATGGCCGAGGAGTTCAAAAATATTATGTCTAACAGAGAGTGGAGGAATTATGTTGGCAAAATATTCTTGATCAAACAAGATCAAATACTTAATCAAGGTGTCAACACAGCAGCACTAGTAAGACAAAAGTCAAGATTGGAATTTACAGCCCTTTCCAGTTGGCATAAGAGTAGGCATACACAGAACCGATAGAAAGGGAAAGGTATGGAAAGGTATTAAGAGTTTCAAATAAGAGTTATTTTTGTTTTTCAATTCATATGTCTTTCAATGAATTTGTTGTCTATTTTTTAGTTCAAATATAATTAACGATAACAACAAAAAAGTTAATTAAAATCAAATTCATTGTATATTTTGTGAGAGATTTCTACTTAAAAATTCAATTCAATGTTATGTTTGAAAATATTAACAAAAGTTTTAATAAAAGCAAATAATGGGTTGAAAACTGAGATAAAAATGATATTTTTAGAGATAATGACAATTAAGTGAACAAAAAAATCTAACAAACCTTCAAACTGGCGAATAAAGCACAGGAGTCTGTCTGAGGGCTGATTGCAGTTGTTGTGAGTCTTGACTAACTTCAATGCGTGAAGTATTTGTCGGTGAACTGAAGATAATATGGGTTCAAATGTTTCACTCAACACACCTTCCCTTTGCGCCACTTTAGCCCCATATTCAACAATTTTGGTGATGTGTTCAATCTCTTCATCGTATTGTCGAGATCTCCTCCTGGGCTTCACCAGTGCGTACTGTGCTGTTGGCTGCAGATTAGCGTTCTCTCGATAACAGTGGTTCAATAGAGACACATCTGCCAGTCCTGCCTCACTGGCCACTGACAATATGTGCTTGAAATCACTTGAACTGATAGACGTTGGTAGAGCTACCGGCCTATACTTGTGCCCAATTAGACACTGAAAAAGACAAGAGTTATTAATTATTAACTGATTTTAAGCATAAGTTTTGATTTATTTCTTGTATTTATGTTTAATTCTGAGATATTTTTTAAATATTGAAAAAAATGGTTTTTAAACCTGAAGTCAAACCTTATTAGTGAAACAAAACGCCTTCAAAATTGAAATGTTTTTTAGTTATACATTACTATTAAATCTCTTTTGTTTAATGCTTAATAAAATTGATTTCATTAAACATAAATCAAAAACTCTTTTTAGGGCTAAAAATATAAAAAGTTTTTTTTCATGAATTCATTTAAAACTATATTATATTTTCATTGCTTTGAGCAAAATATAAAATATTTTTTAAGTATTTATATTTAGTGTAGAAATTATTTCTTCACTTCTTATTCAAGAGTTTATTCAACTAAATATAAAAATTTATTTGAATTGAAATCACAGTTAATTTGATATTTATTTTCAATAGACGTGTAAAATACAGTATATGTAAGAAAACTTCAAAACTATTTTCTCAAACAATGATTTTTAACAAATAAATTATGATTGAATTGAAACTACTTTTCATTGTTTAAGAAAAACGTGTTTAAACTTTTGTCTATTTTTATACAAATTGCATAACAAAGAGGGTTTGAGAAAATGTTAGCAAAATTCTTGAATCAAATGATATTTTAAAATAACAAGAATTCTGTTCACATGTTATCAATCATTTGATTTACAATTTGACAGTTATTTCAAATAATAATCTTTAAAACAAACAGAATTTATATTAAAAGAAAATATTTATCAATTGATTAATGATATCAGTCGTGAAAATAAAAGTTATTTCAGACTCAAATTTTAAATTATTTTAATCAAGCAATTTGTGATCAAAATTAACACTTATTTGGTTAAAGATTGAATAAAATGTCCAAAAGAAGTGAATTAATAGAGTTTTGTCATTGGAATGAGATCTCAATGCAAGTGCTGTCATAAGTATCACAAATTTATTAAAGATTATAATATAGATTTACTACCAGTGTCTAACTTATGATGTGATGTGGTCTCACTTTATTACAAAATATCCTTGGCATTAGTTTGACTTAAAATTTCAATGCATTTTTCAATTCTTTAATTCAAAGAAAAATAAGATAATAAATGATATATTGATTGAAACCTATAAGAAAAATAAGAGGATTTTGTGAAATAATCTGTGAAATGTTAAAAATAACAGATCATTAGTCGATATAAAAGATATAATATCTAAGCAATAATTGATTTCAACTTTTGTTTGCCTGAAAAAGCAAAATATTTTTTCACTAAATTGCTTTCATTTCAAGGAATCGTTGAAAATATTAAAGAAAAACTAAATTTTACTTAAAGTTTAAAGGAGTTGTGTTTTTACTTAAATTTATTTCCATATATAAAATAAATCCTTTAAATATCGTGGAAAATATTATTTATTGTTTTTAAATTTGATATCAATTTGAATAAAATATTTATTCAAATCTTTCAGCAATAAAATGAAATCAGAGATGAGTTGAATGAATACTTACGACAAAGAAGACGGCAAAAGATTTTTGATAGCAATTCTCTATTTCCTGTAATTGTAGTCCAAATTCGTGCGGATTTACTGATTCACTATTGCTTTCATTGAATAGATGTGCCGGCGATGGGGTCGGGGCTGCAGGTGAACGATGTTGTGATGTATTTGTGTCCAAATATGTTGACGAATGAGATCTGGGAAGCGATGAGTACTTCCAGTGAGAATCGATTATCAATAGATCCAGTGCTTGACTATTGCAGTAGCGTTGCAGCTCAGGTATTACCACATCATGGATATGACGTCTTTCACAATCAAAGTCTGTCGACATAAAGGATATAAAAAATAATTATTTGAGTCTAAGAGCAGATGAAAATTGGGTTTGAAATGCATTATTGAATGAAAAAAGAAGTTTATGTCTGGAAATCAATTCAATACTAAAAGCAATGATTTAATGACAATATTTGACACTTAAATGGTTTGAAATAATTGTCACCAAAATTGTATTAAATAGGAAATGAATTATTAATAAGTTTTCAAAAGTTTCTTCAATTTAATTGATTTTTTGTTTGGTTTACCAAAAAATGATAAAAAAGAAGAAATCACTTTAAAATTAAGTTTCAATTCAAAAGACAGAAAATTTCATTCAAAATCATTGCTTTTGTTGTGTTTTCGTCTGAAAAGTCACAATATATTTCAGTTTTGAGTGAATTTTATTTTTTATGACAAACTCTAAGAAAAATATAAAAAGTGTTTAAAATAATGCAGAATACATTACAAACTTGCCATGGTGAAATATGATAAATACAGTACTGACAACCATTACTGAGATTAATAAGACTTAATGGATTATATTTGCATTTATCAAATATAATTTTAATCTGATCAAGAATAATAATGATGTACTTATTATCTAGCTTAAGTTTTCACAAATGCTAAACTTAATTTAAAACTTAATTTAGAGGTATTTACAATAAATTTAAGATTGAAGTGTACTTGTTAATTATAAATAATCCAATCTTTCAATGTTAACAAAAACATATTAATTATTTATAAGATGAAAACATCTTAAGTTATAGTTTAGACAATAATAATGAGATGAAGTCATTCATAAATAAAAAATAACAAATCTGTTATCAATTTCTTAGAAAATAATATAAAAATAATTAAATCTTGTCTTTTGTTTCAAATATTTTTATAATTATTTAAATGCTTAAATAAACTATTGTATATTTGAATAACCAGGACATTAGCTCAAAGATCTGCTGTTTTAAATGTTAGAAAACATTGTATAATTGTCTGCCCCTTAGCTATAAAAAAAAGTGAATCGACAAAAATATCTGTTTTATTATTTAAACCATTATTTTATATATAATTCTAGATTTAAATTGAGATAAAAATAAATTTAAAGGATTTATTAGAGACTCTGGATCTTTGATAGCGTCAAAAAAATATGGAAAATATATTTATAGTATTGATTTTTATACAATTTTTTTGACATTTTTCATTCAAATTAATATTGATTTTCATTTAAAGAAAAGTTTTTGATTATTATTGGAAAAACTTATTCATATTGTGTGTGATTTCAAATCCTTTTTAATGTTCACTTTATTTGGATTTTTAGTTTAGTTGTGATCAATGTTTGCAATGAGAAACTTAAATGTCAATGTAGTAATGGAACAGAGACAAATAAATACCAGGGACAAAATCTGATCAAAGCACAGGTTGTTAAATCAAATCATTAGATATATGGTCAGAGTTTACAAGTTTTTTCGACAGAATATTCTTGTAATTCCTATAATGTTTAGGAAAAGAAAGTCTTCTAAGAAATTGAGTCAATTTCCTCGTCTCAGCCATTTATAAAACAGATAACAGTGCTCTCACTTCCCATTTACAGGGGGTTTATGTTCACCATTAGTACTATTTTTATGTATAATTATTTAAATCAATTGTGAATTGTTTATCCATTTGTTTATTGTAAACAGTTTTTGTTGAAGAAATTTTTAAAATTTTAATTGTATTACAAAAACAAACATTTGATTCAATGAAAAGTTATATTATTGATGAAAGTTAGTGACAAAATCTATTACTGTTTTAGATAAGCGTATATTTGATGCAATTATTTAATGATTTGTGCATTACTTAAAACCAAACAAATATTTATATAAAAAAGTTTATTTGAAGTGAAAGTGAATTGTGTTTTGAGAACAAACCTGATTTTGTTGAAGCAATGAATAATTTAATTACTCTGGATGGTGGATCTGGGAATCCTTTAGTAATATTACCATGGAGAATTGAATGCAATATCTCATTTGGATCGCGAACTGTCGATGAACTTGAAGTTGACATCACTTTTGCTGATTTCAGTCAATAATGACTCAAAAATTTATTGATTATCAAATCGTTTAACAATATTTGTCTTTATTTCGTTGATTATCTAAAGAGAAAATAAAATCAAATATTTTTAGACATTTTCATCGATACTTCAAATTATGTTGAAATGTTATGAATTGATAAATCTCTTGAAAAATGTAAACAATTTATTTTAAAGTTTAATAAATTAAATGAAATTTATTTCTAAACTATAGAAAAAATAGTTTAATATTGTTTTTGTTTGAGATATACTCTTATTTATAGTCAGTTCTATAATAGAGTTAAACTTAAAGCACCAGACATTTGGCACACAATTTGTGTGCATTTGATGTAATACTTAAGTATTAACTAAATTATATACAAAAACTTAAAACGATTTGAGTCTAACATCAAAGGGAAAGAAGAAAAAATAGATATTTTGTTCTCAAGGGGTATAACAAAGAAAAATAGTTATCCTTTTCATACATAACAAAATGCATTACTATTTTGGGTTAAATTGTATGCTTTTGTATGTTATACTCAAATCAGGAATAATACCGATCCAATCGAGCACTAAATCTAAAACCAATGGTCAGACATGTATTGAGAATATATTCAGTTATTGTGTTTGTGAATTGAGAAGACGGCGCAGAGAATGACCTGCCATTGCCTTCATAGCACTGTAGCAGTAATAATAGTAAGTGCTTTCCGCACACAAGACATCACTCATTAAAAACATAAAAATCCTTTTGATTATTGGTTTACGAATCGCTTGTTTTATAGACCTGTGATATAGACTCGACTTTTGTGCCTATTATTAGAGTATTTGATCCAAATTTGATGTTAGGATACAATCGAGTGATGGAATCGTTTACTTAATCCATGAATTAATTAAATTTTATTCTTTGCCAATGTTTTTGATAAAAAACAACAAATACTTAATCCAATGGATAAATTAGAGTTGTATTTGATGTCACTATAACTTTAAGCACCGAAACAATTGCACAGATAGTTACCAAACAATAAGTTTAAGCAAAAATTGAATAAATTATTTAAAATCCGATTATTCTGTGAATAGATTCTAGATTTTAATATTCAATATATTAAACAAGAAAAATGATAGGATTCTACCACTTTTAAGGTTGTTTTGCACGCAAAGAGTATTTATTTCCTGAGTATAAAAATAAATGAGAAAATGGATTACAAATATTGCGATTAATTTAAATTTTATGTAATTAGTAATTAGTGAGTAATAGTAAACACGTGCCGCAAATTGTAAATATAAATTCAATATTACCCCCTTTTAAGGCAATATTAGATATTTGTGAATTGCTTTTAGTTTTTCAGTCCAACAAAAGTAGAATTATTTAATAAAACATTAGATATTTATGTAAAGTATTTTCAATTTTTTCAAATTTTTCAATTTGTGAAATATTTTCAGTGAAAATCTGTTTATAATAATAAATCATTCATTTTGTGTGAATATAATTGAAGTTTTCATAAATATTAGATATAAAAAAATATTATAATAAAATAATGAAATGCTTTTTATTTTGATTATATTTTCATCTTTGAATAAAGCATACATTTTTCGTGACTTTTATTAAAGCGCTTGAAATCTTAAAAAGATATTTGAATTTAAATTTGACTTAATTTTCGTTATTATTGTTATTATTATTATTATATCCTTCAAAATAAAGACTTAAATAATTTATGAATAGTTTGCATGTCGTTCCTTGTATTACACAAAATGATTGCCACTTTTATATAACATCTCCACCCAAACCTCACTGCCCACTAAACTATTAGACACAAGACGTATGGGTATTATAATAATAATAATAACAAATTCAGAGATGTTTATTACAATTCATATATTTGTTGGAAGTTTTTGTTTGAGTATTAATTAAATAACAAAAACAACAAAAGCACAGGTAATTCACACTCGACTTCCGACACAGAAGACACTAAAAGAGCAGAGGATACTATGAATAAAATAACAGTTAGGGTTTGGTAGACATCAGGTGTTTAATCATCCATTTATGTGATTAATAAATGTTATGATTAGGTGTTGAATAAAATATAATTTATTTGCAATTTATTTAATGAAAAATATTTTGCGATTATTCTTAGAGTTGACAAAAAAAACTTAATTTAATAATTGAGCGAAAAATTGACAAACATTTACAATAATATAAAATATAATCTCCCTTTAGATTGAGTCGAGAGGGAAATCGTTAAGATTTAAAAGTATAAAAATATGAAAAATAGTATATTTCAAAGTACAGTATAGATAAAAATATTGCTTAGATTTTAGTCAACATTTAAATTATGTCAAAAATATTTGTATTTTTCTCAAAACTGTCTCTTATTTTGCATAAATAAGACATAAGACATAACAATCATTTCAAATGTAAATTTTTTAAACAAAAATATTTGCTATTTATTTGGTTTATAAAATATTTCAAAATAATTCGCCCTAGTCACTTTATATTCAATTCAACCTATGTAATATTGGCAAAATATTTTATTTTGAGTTTAATAGTATAACACAAGGACTTGAAATCAAATAATTATAATGAAATAATATTAACTCTAAATTTCATTTGAAATTTTGTGTTTTTAATGTTTAATATATTTTATGCCTATTTTTGAGCCATAAATTCAAGACATGAAAGCATAACAGACTGTATATTAATGAATGACATCATAAATGAAGATGAATTCACAAATATATGCATTGCTATCAAACAGAGTGCAAAACAAGCCTTAGTTTTGTGTATTAAATATTTTAATGGATTTTTATGATATTTTTGTAATATTTTTATGAATTGAGAATAGAGTACATGACTTGAGTTGTAAATTTCAGACATCATAGTCTATATTCAGGGGTAATTTAAGATTTGAAAATATAACTAAAAGGATATATTTGTGTACTGGATCAATATGGTAAGGGTAGATTTGAAATAATATACTTCAGTACTGTAATTGAGATGACTTATACAAAAGTACAAAATACTAGTCCAAAATATCAGTACTGGGATCATAAGAGCCATTGCTTTACTGGAGATAATGAAATCCATTTAAATATTATTTCGCTTTTTCTCGATTTGTTTTTGTTATTCATTTCAAGGAATTTAATATTTGAAGAGAGGGAGAGAGAGATCTAAAAGCAATACTGCATTCATTCATATATTAGATATAAAGGTTTCAATATTTGTGGTAAAAGTAAGATATTTTTCAAAACTAAAAGAAATATATAAAAAAAATAAAATATAAATATATTTTAGTATTGAATAAATGTTTTTGTTTCTCAACTCAATAATGATAACTAGATTTTGAGATATTTATTTATTACTAAATGAACTAATTAAAGGGTTTGTAATTATTTGTTAAATAATTTACTTTAAGTTTAGTTTAGTTTTCATTAATTTAAGATTGAGTCAAATATTAATAACAAATTTTCATTTAATATATTAACAAAAATCAATAAAACATGTGAACAAGCGTTGTATTAATGCTGTTGTTATGCAAGTGTTGTTATATTAGAGACAAATGTCATAATATATACGAATATTTGTTATTCATTTTATTCACTAAACTATTGTTTATCGCAGGAAAGCCTCAAATATTTTTTAATAATAAACATATTTTCATTAATATCATAGAAATTGTAATGAATTGACTCAACAGTGAACACAATATTTAGAATTTCATCAAAAACTTTACATTAATTCAAAGGGGGTTTAATTTTTAAATAAATTTATTGATAAATATTTAATGTGTTTCAGTATATCATAAATAAAGTTATATTAATCAATGAATTTTAAATTACCTGTAGTTTAGAGCCAGAAGTAAAATGATTAAATATTTATAAGATTGAGAATCCGTTGCCTGAATTAACTGGGTCATTTGATATTTTAAAATTGAGTTAACAAGAATTTGTTTAAATATTTGAATCAGAGATTTAAACCATTAATATATAGTAAATAACATTTATTTCAATCATTAAAAGTTGGATTTTATGACAAAAAATATAACGGAATTTCAAAAAATAGTTTGAGTTTTAATGTTCTGTATATTTATTGATATGTTTTCGCGTATAAAATGTTTTTAAAAATATGTAATAAAAATATTACAAAAATTGTTTGAAACTGAAAACCAGTGAAACATAAACTCAACAAATAATCAGTCAATCGATTCAATGATACTTTTGTGGCACAAAACCAGTAGTCCAGGGCTCTAACACTTTTGAATTGAAAAAAACAGTTTCTGATGTTTTGATATTTAATTCAATGAACAATCACTATAGAAGAGAGTCTTTATCCAAATATTGTATTAAATATATGATAATAAGATTTTCAGTCAATTTCTGTACAAATATTTATTTACGAAATCACACCTGAGTTTGATATTCATTGACTGTTTTTGGATCAAAATTAAATTATTCCCAAAACAAACAAATCAATGAATTTTCAAACAAAAATCACTGAATTTAAGACAATTGTTATTAATATTAAGCCAATGAATAAAAATTAAAATCAAAAGCAAAGGTTAAAAAATAAAATCAAAATTTAATCCCAAAAATAATTAAAAAACAAAAAACAAAACTCTAATTGAATATAAAATTATTAAAAATATATGTAATTATTATTTGTTTAAAAATCAGACATTAATTTGAAACTCAAGAGAAATACAGACTTTATTTACAATTTTATAAACATTTGTATTATTTATATGTTTTTATTGACATTAATTAAAAGTGACTTTTAATGGCATTAATGGATTGGATTAGAATAAAATGTGATTTTCATTAGACCTGAATTGAGAGTCACTTTGTTTTAAACTAATCCTTATATAAATATAAATACATTTTAAGTTACAGTATATTCTCAGCCATTGAATCTCTCAATAGGGCTTAAAAGCACACGACATAAGAAGTGTTATCTAAAATGAGATCAAAATCTTATTTTATGAGAAAAGTGAAGATTTAATGAATATTTATTTATTTGATTATTGTTTGCATTTGAAGTATAATTAGTAATTATTAATTACAGTTGTTGTCTAAAAATGAGTTATTTTTTTGAAAGTCAATGATTTTTTTCGTAATTAGTTTGCCTTTAATTCCCGGAAATTCATTAATTCAATGAAATGTTTAATTGTTTTTTAATGAACTAAACATTTGATATGAATTTTAGCATTAAATGATTCAATGTTTTGTTCAAAAGTATATTGAATTTCAATAAATAATATCTTTTTGTTTTTTAGTATTGATATAAGTTAAACCACTTGAAGAAAATATCTTATATGAGGGGTATTACAGTATTACAATACCCCCGGTGTTAATTAGGTACTGCATATAAGCCTTTAATTTCTTTATCGATTTGAATAATTAAGACAAAAGTCTTTTGAAGTTAACGTTAAAAACATTTTTTTCACAAAATTTTAAATTCATTTTAATGAGATTTTCTACTTTTGTTTGACAATGAATTCAAAATACTTTTTCAAATATAAAGTGTTTTTGTTATTAATGTTATTCACATTAATATTAATCAAAACTTGTATTTTTGAGACAAGTATTATCTCTTTTAGACATTATATTAGTTTTTATTTTTCAGCGAAATATTAGTTATATTTATTTTCTTTAGTACTTTTTCTTGTCATTCATTTTCAAACATAACTTGATATCTGATATAAGTATTGATTTATATTAAAGTAAATATCTCTCTCACTCTTCAACTCAAATATGAATTTATGTTTGGATTAGAAAGATTTGATTTTATCCGGACATGTTTACAGAGTTTTGGAAAACCACCTTAAGGGTGATAATATGTAGTTTAAACTAAACAAAGTCTGACGAAAGTAAAACAAAACTCAGGAAATAATGTTAACTATAGTTGAGATTTAATTTATTAATATTTGGTTTTCATTGAAATCTGTTTTATATCTCATATAACAGTAATTGCTTTTAAAATTATATTTTCAATAAATTCTCGTGAATTCCTTGAATGCAATCATAGTTTTGGCCATTCATTACATTAAGTCTTAATCACATTATGTAATCTCTGGCCTAAAATTAATTATGTTATTCAGTGCTATGATTGAGTCCTAATTATAGCCCAAAAATCATATCACTTTTGTCTAATAAAATGGTTTCAAATCTTATTATATAATTGATATTTGATTTATGTATCCATTGGTCTGAAAACTCTGTACGAGTAGTAATTATTGATAGTTTATTAATGATATAAAAGAAATAACACTTAATTATATGAATGTAAATCATTGTCTCAAACGGTTGTTCAGTAGATCTCATAAACATATCATTATCTCATGACTATTAGATGGTATACTCTTTGGTTCAGACACTTGTCTCTTGGTTGACAGGAATAGTGTATAAAATAAATTGATTAAAACAAACACATAATTATCACTCATTTGTTCACAAAAATGAATGTAAAAACGTATTGAAACGAGAGTTGAATTGTAAATGAATTTTCCTTTTCATTCATAAGAGGAGTGAAGTTGTTGTGATAGCAGAGAATATACCAAAAAATCATTTTCAATAAAATAATAAATTGCATTAAAATGTCCTAAAAATAAATTAAAGCAAAGATTGATTTATTCATAACCACTGTGTATAAGAAGTCATTTTCAACCAAAATTAGATGAAAGGTCATTATAAAACATAACAATTAATCTATTTTCCCTCTCTTTTCAAAAGTATTTGAAGAATTCAAACAAATTTCTCATTTTTAAAGCCCATTAAAAGTGGTTAAGAGTTAGCAACGGATCTTATGCTAAGATAAAACCGTTTATTAATTATTTTAATAAAGTTTTAAATTCATTAAAACTATTGTGAAAACAGTCATCTCTTTTGCAATGAAGGGAAAACATAAAATCAGTTTAATATTACATATTTAACACATGAAATGTTCATTTATTTTTCAACAGAATCATTTTAAATAAGACTGAATGCATTGAAAATGTTTGTGATTGGATAAAAAATAATTAAAAAACGTTATCCCACAATATATTCAGACATTTATATTCAGATAACTTTAATTATTTATGTAAATAAAGTCAATATTTATAATGACTTTTTGTGTCACTAATGGAGAGAAAAGTTGCAAATATTATGTGATTTTTCTCTCATGTCTTCAGAAGATTTAGTGTAATATCGATTGAGTGAGTGAACGGTATGTGAAGTTCACGACAGCAAACAATTGGATAACATTTATATGTTATATAAAAAATAATTTCTACTTTTTTGTCTCAATTTATTAGATTTTGAACACAATTGCAGAAATCCTGACTCGCCTTCAAAATAGGACTAAGTCTTGGGTATGGAAACGACAAAACTTTGTATTATATTCTTGTGGAAAGGGAGGGAAAGGAGTCACTGAAGAGAAACATCGCTAACAAATCTATGATATTTTACTCTTCAATAATAAGTTGAATATAATATTTACTTTCATTTCTTCTCTAACAGAGTATCAAAAGTAAACTGAAGTCAGATTTGGTATAAAAATAAAGGATTTTCTCTAAAAAGTTGTTATTATTCTTGATTTTCATCTCCTCTTTCCGATCAATAAAATGAAAAATACATTAAAAATAATTTATATTTTTTAACATTTGATAAAACATTTCACTTTTTGACAGTAAATATCAATTATTCCTGAACCGTGTTCTCATGTTTTTATGTATAGTAATCGCAAAATACCCCTTAAAAGCACTGAAAAAGTGTTGACGCTTTGGATTTAGATTTATTTATTCAAAAGATTTTTTCAATAAGTTTATAAATATTTTTAAAAAATGATGTGTTTTTGCGAAATTAATTATCAGAAGATCTTATATAAGTCTAAAAATACAAATATATATCTTATATATTGGAAACAATTGCTTGAAATTGGTTTTTATTGTTGGAAATGACAATTTGATGCGGAAATAGATTTTTCTGATGTTTGACTGCAATTGAAGTGTATTTTGTGTTATTATGAGATTATATTTTAAGTAATTTTAGTTTTCATCAGAAATTACTTTCAAATCCCATATAATGACAACAAATTTACATAAATTAATTGAGATTTTAATCAGTTTTCAATGAAATGAACGTCAAATATATGCCAAAAATTATTAATTTATTTAAATCTTTGAAATTTTCAAAATGTAGTCAAAACACAGATTTTGTGTTTTGTTTCTGTTTTCACTCAAATCTAGAGTTTATTTATTTGTTTTTTCATAAATCTATTGATTCAGAGAAAAACAAATTTGATTTCTTATAATAACAATATTTTATAACAAAACTCTTACAATAGTTACAACAAATCTAACAATTTTTGCCAAATATGACAAAACAATACTTGATTTGGATATAATTGGGTGCAAATTGGCAATACATTTGCAGTACATCCCTGGGTTATCGTGAAAATCTCTTTCGTAAGCAAAAGATTACTAACTTTAGTGGTCTTCTGGTCTTCAGTTTTGCCAAAAGCACAGGAGTTAGTAATGTCTTGACTCAGCCTTAGGACACAACTGTCTATTCTGTCATATTTAGGGATATTAACAATGAATAAATCATTTCCTAAATCTTAAACCCCTTTACATTTTGATTCTGTATTTCATTTTAACCTTTAATAAATCATTTTTTCTATTAATAACCCCTTAAAAAGATTTTGGCAAAAATACTACCTCTGATTGAAGAGTAAAAACATAACAACATATCAAACACTAATTATTATTACCTAAAATTGAAATCAATTAAATGAATGGCAAATGAAATGAAAATCACAAAACCTTTCGTAAATCAATGGCAAATAAAGCACTGGATTTCGCAACACAGGTCTGTATATATGGATTCTGATGAGAGAATGACATGAAAACACTGAAGTAAAGTATATTTGGTTTAAATACTAATACTGTATAATAGACAGCAATATCAGGACTTATTTTTTGAGCACAGATTCAATGATAAATATATTTTCTTAAAAATGTATATTTTTGTTCAAAGCTTTAAGGATTTCAATGAAATATTCAAACATTTCATTCAGATTTGTGAACATTTTATTTAAATCAAAGTTTATGTCTGAAATTCTGATGAAAATATGATTTGTATTACAATTATGTCTGTATATTCAGGAAATGAAGTTTTATTAATGAATATAATTACAAAGTATTTATAACTACAGAGTATTTGCATTCACTTTAATATCAAATATCAGGACAAATGTAAAAGACGTTAAGTTTAGATCTAATATTATGACCAAAAATGTCAATAGTTTAGTGAAATACAGTATATGTTTATATGTCTGATATGTCTAATGAAATGATTTCAATTATAATAAAGGCTTTTATTCAGCGTTTGGTCATTTAGTTTGAAATTAATTCTTTGCCCTAATCTTAATGTTTCCGAACATTCCGTATCACTATTTCAATGATAATGTGATCATACAATTCATTTCCTCTCACTTTTGTTGACTAAAAATCAATTCAAATACTAATTATAATAATATGAGAGAAAAGATCATAATATTTCACATTTTAGATGACTTTATACTTGTAATAAATATTTCAAAGTATCTTGATATATATTGATATAAGTTCAAGATGGTAAAAATTAATTCTGAGTATATTCTGAGTAAATCATTGTTTTATTTAACAAATCAAATATTTATCTAAAGTTGTCAAGGTAGAAATAAAAAATCATTTAATCGCATTCATAACTTCCATAAAATGACATATTTATTATTATTTAATAAAATTTTCTATAATAATTAAATTAGCACCAAGTTCATATCTATGTTATATTTGTGTTATGCATAAAATATGGAGCTTTCTTTTATGACAACCAAATGAGGTATACTAACAAGGAAAAACCAACATACATATCGATTATCAATATAAAAAGTATCTATGATAAATAAAGTTCAATTTAGTATTTGATCTTTCACTCATTAACATAATTATTAAAATGATTATACAATGTGTAATAAATTATATTTTATACTTGGTTTGTGTTAAAATTTGATAAACATTAGGATTGAATAAGTGTTTGATATAAATATTCAAAATTTTAATCAAGAAATAGACTTTTAAACGGATGAACACAAAAATGATTAATTAATTTTTGCAAACACTCACTGAAAATCAAATTTTCATTTTCATTGCTCAAAGTATTAAATAATTTTATACTTTTTTGTGTTAATCTTGAAAATTAATAAATATTTGATTGTTATTTCACACATTTTGCTGACTGTTATAATCGGTTCAACAAATCACTGTTTAATTAATAAATTATTTTATATTAAATATTTTGATAATATTTTGAACTTAAAAATTATTTGTTAATACAAATATCAGTGAAAAATTCTTTCAAACAGAAAATTTCAAACTTAATTTTGTTTATTAAAATTTAATTCATATATAATTTTATAATAAAAATTTAAATTAAAAGTTATTTTACACCAAAAACAGAGTTTTATTTGATATTAAATGTAATTAATTGTATGTTTGAATCGATATCTAAATTTCAGTCATTTTTTCAATTTTGCAAAACATTTAATCACAAAACCAATAGTACTTTCAAAAAAAGATCAATTTTAATATAATAGATGTGAAAAACATTAATCACAAAATTATTGGTAAAATCTTTGTTTCACTAAAATCTCATTTCTTACATAATTTCTTCAATAATTGTAATCATTTTCTCATTTTGCGCATAACTCCTGTCAACACATCTCTGACATTGTTGTTGAAAAATAAATTAATTTTCATCTACTTTTGGCCCCAATATTACAAAACAGTGATTTAATATCAATACTTGGGATCAGAAAAATATTTTTTTTCATCAAATTGTTTACAATTCTGTCATCTATTCTGTTATTGTCTGAATTGAATGCATGGCTGAATGATTTGTGTCGGAAATAATTTTGCAATACCTTGTATACAGTATAACATGTCTTATGGTTTTGTCACAAATGAAAACTAAACCATTTTTATTTCAATAACCGATCCATTTGTTCCCAAAATTTGCTGTGAAGTACAGGAATATTTTGATTAAGAAATAGTTTATAAGGTTTTAATTAAACGGAAAAATGTGTTTTAATTATACTTCAAATTCTGAGTCTCAGAAATCAAAGTAAATATTTGTATAGAAATTAAGGAAATTATCAATCATTTAGGGGTTTAAGAGATTTTTATTGTTTATTGCCTTGAGTTTGGGTTTTGTGTCCAAATCTCTGCCATAAAAGACAACATTTGATCGATTGATAAATTAATTTTTATTTTTCACAATTGCTTTAAGTCTTAATGAAATAAAAGTCTTTTAGAAATCATAATAATAACACTTTTTAAGGTGGGATTTATCTCAAGGGGGATATTTGGATAAAATAGCCTCAATCTCTGTCTTAAATGAGTGGAAATTACTTATAGTAACCTAAAACACAATTTGAGTAATCAATAAAGACATTAACGACTTAGTAGGATCAGTTAGTAGGGTGACTTTTGTTTTATCTGGGATCTGATAACAGGAGAACAAAGAGTGAATTAATTGAGTTATGAATTCCTGTCTTAAAACAAAAACATTTATAACTTTTGATAAATTTGTGAAACAATTCAATTGTAAAAATGTTTTGATAACAAAAAGATTTCTACTGAAAAAAATCAAGGCTTAGTTCAAAACCAAAATAACAAATATTTGAACCTTGATCACTATTTACACTAAACACTATTGAATTTAAAATTAAACCCATTTTATTAATTATTTAAAGTAGTTTTGACCCAAATTTTCAATTAAATCAGATTTTACTTCAAGTTATTTATGAAATTCTGTCAAACATTGAGATAAACAATGAGAAAAATAATTGTTATTTAAATTAAACTCATTTTCAGGTGAATGTCGTGAGTGTTGTATAAACACTCGTCAAGACTTGGATTAAAATAAAATAAATGTTTTCTTATTTTTCTGATTGAAAAACATTGAAAGCATTGAAAAGCAATAGTTTTGTTAAAATAGAGTGAAATTAATGTTGAAATTAGTGAAGACTTTCTGTGTTTTTCTTATTCTTCGCACAAAAACAAACGAAACATTGCTTTGAGTTTTCAGACAATTTGTGTACAAGTTTTCATTCAAACCATAAATTTGTCTTAAATTTGATTAAAGAAATCAATAAATAAAATGAATTCAAATTCACAGTAAACACCAAAAACACCAAAAACACCAAAACACTATCAGTTTGTGTTCAATAATACCTAAAAAGCTATTGATTTTTATATTAAGTTAATTAACGAATAAATAAATATTAATAACAATATTAAAATACATTTACAACACAAACAACTGATTGTGTTTATGTTAATCTATGTTGCAATCAAACAGAGAATTGTGATAAAATGACTCTGAATAGTATTTGCATATCAATGTCTCAATAGATCGGGTCATTTAATTAATATAAATGTAAATATTACATGAGATCCAGAGCCTATTGGCTATGGGTTTGTTTCAATCAAATATTTAGTTCAATTCAATTAACTTTAATATTCAGTTCATATACTCTACACTCTTATAGCAATTAAAAGTTATTACAAAATTAAACCAATTATTAGTATTGGTGTTCAAAGTAATCAATTTTATTTCACTGATTAACAGTGGGTTCACATCCAAACCCCAAACACTGCCGACCACTGAATCATTTCCCAATATATTTAATATAAGTAGTTTTGACTGAATTTTTCTTTAGTCAAACAAATATATATTAAATCACTGTTTGTATTGAGATTTGATTTAAGAGTTATTTTTTATGAAACCTAAAACTAAATGATTAATTGATTTCAATATTTGATTCAATATTTTCTTTTGAAGTCATTTCTTGTATTTTTTTAATTCAATTTTTGTTTTCATTGAATTAATAACTGAAATATAAAAACAGTTTCTGATAATTGAATTAAAAATATCAAAACACATAACGATTTTCATTGTTTTGGCAATTATTAGCGCAAAAAAACAAAACATAAATTTAAATCTTCAAAAATTCAATTAACTTTTTCTGAAGCATAAAAATACTTTTAAAATAATAATCATTTTCAACAGAAATGCAAAAATATTTCTTTATTTGTAGGAAAAAAGACAGAAAAAGATTAAATCATTTATACGTTTTCAACAAATGCTGTCAACCAAAGAGGAAATGATATGAAAATTGAAATTATAATAAATATGGTATAGATTTTTGACAATTTTTTCTTATTATTCAAACTATTCAGTGAACAAAGTATTGTTAGATTCAAATGAAGAGGAAATCCTTTGAATTTAACAAAAAATTGTCTAAAAATTGATTCTCATCTCTAAATAAAATGACCATTTATTGCATAATTATTTAGGGGAGAGAGAGAGAGAAATAAAGAGAGAGAGAGAGAGAGAGAGAGAGAGAGAGAGAGAGAGAGAGTATGAGAGAGAGAAGGGACTGAAAACGAGAGTCAAATAGACTGTATGTCCAGCGATAGCACAGAATATATTAGACAAACAAATATATGTATAAATAAAATAAAAAGTTGAGCACAAATAGTAAGAGAGAGGAGAGCGCCGACTGTCAGTACAAGTGGTTGTGGCGTTTGATCTATCGCTACATCTCTTTCCAGCGCACAGTTGTTCACTGGTTCTCTCTACCAGTGCTCGAGTGTTAGACTCAGAAAATATTTCGATTCACTCCACTATTTTGTTGCATCTCTTCCTCTTCTATAACCATAACACCAGCATTTTCTACCAGTGCTGTCGGTGTTTTTGGATGTTGTATCCAAAACGCAAGCGCCGAAAGCAGATCCTATTCCTCAACACACATAAACATCATTAAAAAAGGAGAGAATTTTGTCTACATTTTCATGACTTTTACGATAAAAATATTAATTATTTCGTGAATTTCTTATTTCATTCAAAATATCAAACCATTTCTTCAAAACATTTGAAGTGAAACTCAATTTAATATTCAATTTTGTTATAAAATGATGTTTTGTTTGTCTATTCAATGCCTACTCTTATGTCTCACTCATTGATAATTCAATCGATTTATTGAATGATTATTCAAAAGAGAGAGAAAACGAAAAAAACTCTTAATTGAAGTCAAAATTATTTTCTCAAAAAGCAATCAAAAGAAAGATATCTAAAGTCTAATGTAATAAACAGTTTGAGAGAGAAATAGATGAAGAAATGGCACAAAATTTTCATTAAATTCTTTGTCATATATTTTATTCACAAACCCATTGATTATCTCTTTTATCAAAACCAATGAAGAAATAAATTCCTACTTTTCGGTCCATTTATTCAATAATAAGAAGTAAAAACTTTTTCTCGATTTTAGATAAGAAGTCAACGAAAGACTCAGTGAAAGACTCTTTGAACTCCTGATGCCATAAAAACAGATAAAATGATAGTCTATTATGTCTTTTAGTTTTACATCAATATATCGGCCAATAAGGCTTACTCTCTCTCTATCTCT
>JAQGAT010000468.1:0-31022 GCA_034687845.1 Pantelozetes paolii | reverse complement strand
GTTCAAATAATTGTTCAGGGATAATTCAGTCTGAATATTAAAATACTCCATAAAGCACCAAAAAGCATCTTGTAATTAATAATTAATCTTTAAATGTTTAATGTTTTCTTAATTATACCCCTTATTTTGCACTGTTTATCATTTACCGTAGTTTCAATAATCTAGTTTAATTCAAATTTCTTTAAATATTCTTGTACACCTTAAATTATCACCTTGTTCTATCTAATTGTTCACAAAGTAATACTGTAATTGTAAACAAAATTTGATAGATTTGCCAAATCCTTATAATTATAGAATGTTTCTTATCCTTGGTCATTTTGAAATGTTAATATTTGATGATAGAATATTTTAGATAACCAGGTATATTTAATATAAGCTTATTTTTTTCTAGAATATGCTTTCACATCATTTATCTTTATAACATAATTGAATATTCCAATCATTGAACTATAGGACCCGGCGCTTGGAATGATCCTGATATGTTGATAATTGGTTTGACAAACGATAATTTATTGCATTTACTTCTCAATCGATTGAAAACATTATAATTTTAGGCAATTTTGGACTGAGTTTAGAGCAAAGTAAAGCCCAAATGGCTTTGTGGTCGATATGGTCCGCACCTCTCCTAATGTCCAACGATTTACGACAAATCAGACCTGAATTCAAAGCCATTCTTCAAAATAAAGACATAATTGCCGTAAATCAGGACAAACTCGGAAAGTTTGGTCAAAGAGTCCATTCGGTTGAGTATTGAATAGATTTTTGAGTTATTTTATAATCAAAATCCAAATCTAATCCAAACTTTCTGTTGAAATAATGTTTTGGTTTTTATTTATGAAAAACTAATTATTATTTAAGTTTTGTTTAACATTTAATTGAATGTATTTTTTGTACAAAAGAGCAAAGGTATTGATGTATACGTTAAACCGATTACACCCGTCGTTAATGGAGTTCATACCTATGCTATCGTTTACCTGAACCGTAATGTTTTGGGAACGCCTGCTATTGTAAGCAATATTATAGTTATTATAGGAAATGTCTTATAAGAAGAAAATTGAAATGATTTATGAGTTATTAAAACAAATTTCAATTCAATGCAAACATTCAAACAAATTAGGTATCATTCAGTCTCTCGTCTTTGATACCCGACCTCTCATCTAAACCCAAGTATTATGTCTACGACCTGTACGACAGCGCAAAACTAATTTCAAAGCTCTCGAGTGCTGACAAATTGACGCTAAGAGTGAACACATCCGGAAGTGTCAGAATGGTTAGACTGAGTCCAGTCTTCAACACTTCATCTCTGGTTCACAACAATGTCTTGATGTGAAAGGAATTGAATATAAAGTTAAACAAAGTTTTATTAAAATAAACTTTTTTTTGCGAAATTGTTGTCAATCTTTTGAAAACTTATTTGTTTTCCCATTAAAACACTTTCAATAATTATATTCAACTAAAATGTTTACCCCTTTTAATAAATACCCCTAAATTATAGCAAAAGAATATACACCAGGGTTAGAATATTTTAAAGTACTGATCACTGAGAGCACAGTCACACTCATAGATACAGTGCTCTTCTCTTTTGGGCTCAAAATTAATGACAAATAAAATAAAATTTAAATTTTAATGAATTTATACTTAATTTCACATTTAATTCAATTTAAGGGGTATTTCATTGAAAAGCAAACCATTTTTGTTGAGTGCAAGTAAAGGGAGAGAAAAGAGGAGTAAAGGAGTAATAATTGCATTTCATATAAGCGCTCAAACAATCAATTGGTTGTGTAGTGAAGCCACTGAGCGGTTGTGCCAACACTTGAAGTCTTGAACTCAACATTTCATTCAACAAATATTTTGAGACAAGAATTGCTGTAAAAGTCGTTTGAATTGAACTCAAAATTGTTGTCAAAATTAATTATCATTTTATAAACAAAACTGAAATTAATTTATAATTATTTTTATATTAAGTGATTTTAGACTCAATTTTTACCCCTTTTTTGGTCTGTCTTTACATTAAATCTATTTATTTGTAAATTATTATCATTTCATTGAAATTGAGTCCAAAAACGTGAGTATTGTTTGAGTTTTTGTTTCAATTAATTGACAAATGAATTGATTTTTTGTTAATTTGATTACAATTTATGACTAAATATGTCTTGAATTTAATGATTCATTGATTGCTTTGTAATGACAATCAAAAGGCAGACAATTGTCTCAACAAATGGTTGTTTTGTTTTTGTGAAGACATGACTCAAAGTTGTGGTAAAAATACCGGTGTTTTAGTGCAGAGTCTGAGACTATCTCTGCGTTCAGTCTTTCAATGCTTTAATGACTAATCAATTGAGTGATTAGTTTTGTTATACCAGTCGTGGCATCGGATATACCATACCATCCCTTACTATCCCATCCCATGCCATGCCATCCCATTTCAGATCTCTTTTACATAATTCATATGAAATTCATTAAAACTAAAGCAAAACCCGTTTCAACGCCCACTGAAAGCCGATGTCCTCTCACTTCTCACTTTAATCCCAATTGTTTTCAATATAAATATAAATCAATTCATAAAAGATATGAGAAATGAAAGCAACGCCTAATCAGGCCTTGGATTCAATCATAACCTTATGTCAAGTCATTTGTCGGATATTTTAAGACAAACCGATCATTAGTTGACATTTTATTTGACGTTTAGCTGTCATTATGACTGAAGTGATGTCTGGCCACCAGTCCTATCAGTGCGTCAATGTTTACGCCACTTCCGCGTCGTCTGAAAACCTTAGTCGACATGAAATGCTTAATTGGGTTAACGATTGCCTTCAATCCAGTTATAAGAAGATTGAAGAGCTTTGTTCCGGTCTGTTGTCAATAGCTGTCAGTGCCATCAATCAGTCTAACCCTTACCTATCTGTCCAATGATTAGGAGCCGCTTATTGTAATTTTATGGATATGTTGTTTCCGGGATCTATAGTCTTGAAGAAAGTGAAATTCCGGACCAATTTAGAGCACGAATACATCCAAAACTTTAAGATACTTCAGGCGGCCTTCAAAAAGGTCGGGTGCGATAAGGTTTGTCACTATTCGATGGGTTTGATAGTACTTGTGTTAACTGTTGATTGTATGACAGGAAGTGGCGATCAATCGGTTAGTGAAGGCCAGGTTTCAGGACAACTTTGAATTCCTTCAATGGTTTAAGAAGTTTTTTGACTCCAACTATGACGGACGCGAATACAACGCAATGGAGGCCAGGGGTGCGGTTGTCATCGGCGCCGGGGCCACAGGACCCGCTGGCACAGGCTCTGGTACGGCTCTCAACGCACGAAGGAATGTCGTTCCCACCACAAGACCTATTGGAAGGGCTACGCCTACTAATAGAGTGGCGCCTCTCAAAGCAGGTGCCGGTGTCGGTGCTATTGGGCGAAGGAATCAGAACAACAACTCTCACGGCACCGACCATTCAGACAACTCATTGGATTCACAGAAATTAGAGGAATTGGATGCAAGGGTTGGTTTGATTTTGATTTTATTGATTGAATGTCTAATTAATTGTTAATTATTTGTAATTAAAAGATGAATGAAATGAAACTAACGATCGATAGCTTAGAGCGCGAGCGGGACTTCTATTACGGGAAGTTACGGGAGATTGAGGTCTTGTGTCAAACCAGTGACAATCCGGACGACAAGAATGTGGTCACCGATAAGATACTGGAAATACTTTATGCAACTGAAGAGGGATTCGCTGTTCCCGACGAAAGTCCTGATGACAACCAAATACTGAACGACAATCCAAATGAAGAGTATTAGGGGTTAGGGAAGAGCAGGGATAGAGAGGGACAGCACTCGTCGACCGTTTCATTAAATAATTAATTTCTTTTAATTTCCCGTTAATTCATAAAACGGTTCGGTATTTGAGGTTTTATTCAATTAATTATAGCTTTTATGCCTTTTTCTCACAAATTTGTAAAATTAGTTAAAAAAATAAGTTTTGAAATCAATTTTCGTTTGCTTTTTGTCCATTAAAACAGTTTTACGGATCGAAAGCTCGTGAATGAGAGGTTATTAATGATAAAAGTGGTTAACCCTGTATACCAGCGCCGAAAACATAGATTTGACGATTCGGTCGCAAAACTCTATTTTCAATATAAACGGAAAAAGCGTTCGTTTAATCACTTTTACGGCTTCTTTCCGACGGCGCTGTTGGCACAGACTATAAGCCATATAAATACCACATTTAGCTATGATATTGGGATCGCCTGTACTGCAGGCCAACCTTAACTGCGATACCGATATCTGTCCCGCTTTTATGGCCTTTAATTGTAATAAAGATTTTTTAAATGTATTTCAAAAATGATTTTAATTTTAAATAAACGATTGATTTCTTACGCAATTGACATCGTATTCACCCAGGGATGAGTAGGCACCGCCTAATGTGGATAACCAGGACAACCCGTCCTCAAGCCTGAGCCGAATGACCACTAAATTAATAATTCTGTTATTCCTATAAATTATTTTCAATTAACACTAAAAACAAATCAATTGTTTGCAAAACAAACCAATTTTTGTCGACAACTAAGTAGTGGTCAGACATTGAACTCAATTCAACCAAAAGACCAATCGTTTCCCAGTTTTGGCCGTTTGTCTCAACCGGACCGTCGGTCGGACACCCACCGGACTGCTGGTGCCTCTCATTAAGCCATGTGTTGAGAGTACTGAAGACATTTCGTCGGTATTTATCACAAGATTTGAGTTTTTTAGTGAAACTAATTGTTTGACACAAACTATAAGTGACTTTAATTTGCGGACAAATATTGGACTGAATTTGTGATCCAATTGTCAATTGATTTGTGTTTTCATTGAAACCAAACAATTGTCTAAAGATTTCAATGTTATTGAAGACAACCTTTAAATCAATTATTGCTTTCATTAAAACAATTAAATGTTTTTTAAACAAATAGTTATGTAATTGAATGACAAAACTAATCGATAAGTGTTGTTATGAACTGCCGGTGCTCTCCATGTGATGCAAAAGCCAACTGTGCTGTCAATGAAAAGGCGCTTATTTTTGTGAATAAAATATAAAACAAATATTTAAAACAATTTGAAATCAATTACCGATTACTGACTGCCAGTGACTGTACGGACACTCAATGTATGGACAGTTGGTTTGACTTTCATTTCAAAGCAATCAATGATTTCTTTGTCTTTTAATTGTATTTCAAAAACACATTTATTTTTGTCAATCATTTCAAAACAAACTTCACTTCAATTGCTGTGAAATTATTTAAGCCTTTAATTGATTATTGATTTTCTTAACAATCAATTGCTGTCCTCTTTAGCGCCGAAATGTCCAAAAGGAAAGCCACCGAAGAATCAAAGGATAAAAGACTTAAAAGCGATCCACAAAATGGTGAAGACATGGAGTGTTTGTCTTCTTCGGGACAGAAGTCTAACCTAAAGATCATGTCCTGGAATGTTGCGGGCATTCGGGCCCTCATGAAGAAGAATGGCCTCAAAAGCATCGAAGAAGAAGACGCAGACATTGTTTGCCTCCAAGAAGTTAAGTGTCAGAAGAAAGACATTCCCGAAGAGATCAATGTTTGGACAAAATATCGGCACAAATACTACTGTTTGGGCGAAACTAAGGGGTATTCAGGGGTTTGTATATTCTCTAAAGTGAAGCCAAAGAAAGTCGATTATGGGATCGGTATTAAAGAACACGATTCCGAGGGCCGAGTGATTACCGCTGAGTTCGACGACTTCTATTTGGTGACCACTTATGTCCCCAACTCTGGCCGAGGACTCGTGAAACTGAATTACCGCCAGAAGTGGAACAAAGACTTCAAAGACTATCTCAAGAAATTGGATTCAATTAAAGAAGTGATTGTTTGCGGAGACCTTAATGTCTCTCACAATGAGATTGACTTAGAAAACCCTAAAACCAATACAAAGACCGCGGGTTTTACTAAAGAGGAAAGGGAGGACTTTACTCAACTGTTGGCCGAAGGGTTTGTCGACTCATTTAGACATCTTTATCCAACTGAGCGCAAGTGCTATACGTTTTGGAGTTATTTGAGGAACAGTAGACAAAAGGACGTCGGATGGAGACTCGACTACTTTGTCATCTCTGAGAGAATGATCGGACAGTTGTGCGACAATCAGATTAGGAAGAAGACAATGGGTTCAGACCACTGTCCTATTGTCCTCTACATGTCTTTGCCTAACCCTTCCTCTCAAACCAACGATTCCTAAGTTTTTGCACGAAATTCTCATTTATCGACAAAAGTGTCTGAAAAACAGTCAAATCATTAATAAATTGTATTTTAATTGCATTTTGTTTTAAGATTTCATTAATTATTGAATAAATGTTTGATTTGTTTAACAATTTGTAAATCATTTGAAAAACATTTGAATCAAAAGTGCAGTGAATTTGCGGTTCAATTGATATGACATTAAAATTACAAACATTTCATTGGATTTCAAAAACTGAACAAAAGTTTTGGTGTTTTTGTCGTAATTATTGAATGAATTGTTTGTAAACCAAAAAATAGTCTATTTTTGGACTTTTGTGATAAACCTTTGACAACACTTTGACAGCCCTTTCCTCTCATGAATTGATTTTCACATTATTTTTCCATATTTTTAATATTTAGGCACAAATTCTATGTCATATTCATTGTGTTTGAAACCCCCTTAATAAGGGGGTATTTTTTACTAATATTAGACAACTTATGATAAAACAAATTCAACCATAAATAACGTTTGACTATGTGTTCACTAAAGAGCCAATTGAGTGCAAGGCCCGGCCCTAAACGACCCAAACCTCCCATCCCTTTGAGTAATATTTTCATTTTGAAACGTATGTAGAAGACAGAGAGCAATGAGCAAAATGACCATGGTGGTTGTGATGGTGATATATTGGGTTATTATAGCCTCACTCGATGCCAATAATGCAAAAATATTGTCCAATTTGGGATGAAAATGTGAACTTGGTCATTTAATTGATTATAATTGGGGGCCAATTATGAAAGTATATAACGTGTGTTGTACTAAAGAACCTAGGTGGCACTACTGATAGCAATTAAAATATTACCATTTTTGATTAGAAATGTGATCAAAGGTGATCATAATGATCATGGTCATTGCCGTGATTGTGGTCACGAGACAAACCCTGATAACAATATCCAGATTATGCTTAGCTTTACTTGAATTGCGAAAAATCGGACAAAAATAGTGAGAAATGAACTGAAAATGAGTGCAAAAGTGAAGCAAAAACTCATTGAAAGCAGCAGTGATTGAGGGAATGGTAGGAATGGTTGGCAGGAATGGCACCAAAAGAGTGGATAGAGTGGAGCGGAAACACATATTTGGGTATAAGTGCGTCACAACCGCCTGTGCTCTCAACAGTGCGCCCAATCGTGAGCCCAATCCTAGGCTACCATAGCTTATGTGCAAAACTGGTGGCTCTCATGAAGTGATTACAACAAAACTCATAATATTATGAATGCATTCACTGTTGTGTTGATTATAGGCTTATATTCAACACTCAATTCAATTGAAGTGAAAATACAATTAAATATTAATTAATATTTCATTTAATTGTCTTTAAATGTGATTAATGTCTGACAAAAGGGTTAACCAATTGAGCGATCAATTGATTGCAAGTATTGAGCGATGAGTTGAGGTTTACCTGTCTTACAGTTGTCTGACATTTGTATTGATTTGTATTAATAGTAATAATAATTATATTTAACTGAACTCGCAATCAATCGGTCAGTTGTCTCAGTGTTGACCTCTTGAAGACCAGACAGTGATCTTCAATCCAGGCATTAATGAAATGCCAATAATCTCTTCGATCGCCTCTTCCTCTCAGTCGAGCTCTGGAGCGCCACAGAAGGCAGACCTGAAGCCAATCGGCATTTGTTTGCCAACCAATACATCGATAGAGATGTCTAACTCCAGCACAACGTTGGCCACCAATAGAGTGACCAATACTTCAAACCAAAACTATTATAACTCAAACTCATGCCAGTCCTCAACCCCTTCCGCCAATATACCAGTCGCACAGTTGTCTGTAATGGTGGCCAGATTTGCGTCCGACAACTCCCGTCAACAGACAGTTATATTACATCCGCGACCAATCAGTTCGGGTCAGAGGCCTGGACTCCAAATGAGTACTTCAATGAGAGGGTCGACTGTTATCAGCACAACGGGTTCAACGACGCCATCGCTTACCTCAACGTCTGCATCAATATCTGTGCGGACGACACACCTTCTCGGCGGTCAACAGCACCCGACGAATGCTCTGCCAGTTCTGAATCTCTCGACTGTAAGCAATGCAAACACTTCTGGCGTTTCGTCTCATTCGTCGTCTGCCGTCAAACAACTCTGTGGTCCGAACCGACCGTTCCTTACGACCGGAGGTTCGCTACCAATAGAGTCCGTGAGTCTAGTGATGGCCAATCCTAACGACTCTAATATAGTGAACGCCCGACCGATTCGTTTGCATCAGACGAGCAATGATTTGAAACCAAACCAAACCATTCATAACATTAACAAAATAAGTGGACCACGACTTATGACCGGATCTACTCTTATGGCAACACAACCGACCAAAATGGCAATAAGTATCGGCGGAACGGGTGCTCAAACATCGACCACAGTGTCGGCACAACATATGGCTCGAGTGGGCATTATTGGACAGTTGCCTATGAGTGCGGGTCAGACTAACAGTGCGAATAAGTCAGGGATAATAAACCTACCGAAAGGTCACTTCATATTTAATTCCCCGAACCCTAACCTCAACTCCGGGAACACAACCGTTCATAACGTTAACACTTCTGTCGCTTCGTTCGTATCGACTGCGCAGTCGTCACACAAACTGTCCCTCAATTCAAACCCGAATAACATTATATCGAATCGGCATTCAGTGTCGACGACCACTCCATTCACTGTAAGTAATGTTTCGCATCAACAACACAGCCATCCCTCCCAACCCCCACACCGGCCAACACTACATCAAAACTCATTGCATTCGTCCGCAACACAACCGCAACAGTTATTACCGCCGACGACAACAGTCAGCTCTTCACCTCTTAGGCCAACCATACTGTCCTCACCGGTTGGTTCGCCTGTAAAGCAAAGCCAATTACAGGCGTCGACACCCAGTTCTCCGCGTCCAAGCATTTTGATTCGGAAACGCATTGCAAACGACTCTCAGTCCAGTCTCACACCGACCGCACTATTCAAGACAACGGCGCCCAACACAGTGATCACTGGCCCGACAACATCCCTAAGGGTTGGACATAATTTCGGAAATAAAGTCGATTTGAATTCAAATCAATTGAATTCTGAAAACCGATTAAACGATTCATTAATATCTTTGGAGACATCGTTGGCACCCAATAGTATCCCATCCCTACCGACGACCCCTAACTCTGATGGCAATCAAACGCCGCGAAAGAAACCCCGAAAACAACTGTTAGAGCCGACGAGTCTTAAGTCCTCGCAAAACATACGGCTCTTGAATACCAGTGCAAACGTTACAAAACAAGACATCTCTAACGACAAGGAAAGTGTTGTTCGACTGAATAAGAAGCCCAGGGTTTCACTACTTTCCTCGTATAACATGGGATGGAAGTCACTTCAGTACCACTTTATGAAATACTCTGACGTCAGACCAAAGCCCGAAAAGAAATTGACTTTAAGTGAGTTGAGTAATGAAGGGCTGCGGCGGAGGAACGGCTGGAAAATACATCATTTGGCGGCACAGATGGAAGTGATGTCTGACAATGAAGAGAGTGTTCACCAAAGACTTAACCAATTCTTAGAGACATTCGAGAGAGACGTGTCGGCGCTCACCAGTCAGTGCTCTAACACTTTAACAAACAGTAATTCCAACAGTAATTGCAATAATGTTAGTGTTTGTGAGCAAAACAATAGGACTGTAGGAACGGGTGATCTGTCCGTCGACTCGATAGCCGTGAAACTGAATGATCTGATTAGAGGTAACCTTCAAAGAAGTCACTTATTCTCCGATCAGATCTGTGAAGCGCGACAACTGATTGTCAAACTGACCACTGATCACAAGGAAAGGGTCGCAAAAATAACGAAGAAGTGCGCGAATAAGCGCACGTATATTACCAAATGACTGACCTCTTGACTGACTCCTAGACTGACCCCTGACCTCACATTTATGGCTATATTTTTTAGTTGAACACCAATTGTATGACAAAAAACGGTTTAAAACTATATTTTAATGAATTTTTTGTTTAGTTTTCTTATAAATGAAAAATAATTTAACGAAAAGTTTAGAGAGTTTTGAAGAAAATAATAATTAATTTGTTTATCAAATGAAAAATAATATAAAAAATGATTTCAACAAATGATTCCTATTTTTATCTAAACCTAAACTAATGTCACAAATAATGGCATAAAAAGCAAATCGTTTTCAAACTTTCAAACAAATTTCAGACTATTTATGTGAAGAGAAGCTAAAAATAATGTAATTTTGAAAATCAATTATACTTTTTGGTGAAAAAGCGTTTGATTTGTACATTAATTGAAACATTAATTAAATGATTATTATATTAGAAATGCATTGCTTTCACCAAATAATGCTTTTTTTTGTTTCTTTTTATATATGTTTTGCGATTTTTTGGTTCAAATATTATAATGAAATTCAGTTTTCAATGAAATTAATTAATTTAAAGCCATTTTCAATGTATATATAAATTCAAAATATTTAATCATATTTTTCATTCAATTCAATAAAATTTCGCCAAAATTTTGTTACAAATTAATTATGTTTTTGAAAATTATTTCAATTTTTTATTCAATTAATTGTTTTTTTCAGAAGAAAAAAGTTTCACTCATTTTCTTCAGTGAAGGAGTGATTGAATAATACAATGATTTAGTATTGAAAAACCCCTTTTTAGTGATAGATTGAGAGGTTCTGGGTTTAAAAATAGCTAAAAATGTGTTATTTTTGTGCATTTGATAAATATATTCACAAAATTATCATTTATTTCAAAAATTGGATGAATTTTGAAAACTATTTACACTTTTTCTCAATGAAAGTGAAAATCAAATTCAAAATTAATGAGAAAAACATTGATTTCATTGAAATATAAACAAAATATTTGACACAAAATTGAAACTAATTTTTAGACCAAATATCAAATGAAATGATTTTACGCTTCAATGAAAGACTGTTTGAGAATATAGTGATTAGTGATAGGAATTGAGAGCATTTCAAAGTATAGGAAGTGAGCAAGGTGAGGTGAGGTGAGGTGAGGTGAGGTGATCTTTATCATGGCATTTAGCATGCTAAGTCCATCTCCAATAATGGCATTAGTGGTCAATTGAGAGGTTGAGTGAAAGACCAGACTTAATGAGAGGTTAGGTATGGAAAGCACAACACATGACAACAACAGTGATGTAGAGGTGGTCTCAATCCAAGGTCTAATTTGAACTCTCATTCAACAGCCAATCACAACAACAGATGGTTTGCTTCGCTGTAAGAGTTGTTTATCCAATGAATCATTGAATGCATTGCTTAACACGTGATCTAAGTTTTAGCCAATCGTTGAGTGCTTTGAAAAAACTTGAAATTAAAATACATTTGAAAATCCGTTAAAACTTTATTCAAATCAGTCTTTCATTGCATTTATTGACTAATAATTCAAAAATCAGTTTCAATTGAAATGTAAATCAATTTTGTTATCAATTGTCAACTCTTTTCGCAATTAATTCAATCAAAGACTAAATAATTAATTGTTTTGTGAAGAAAATGTCAAATCATTTGAAACGACTGCAAACTGAAGCCTCAGGAGAGGGAACGCCATCCAAACGGTCGGCCAAATGGGATGACCAGTCCTTACCGAAGGCCGAAGTGTCCAATCGTATGCGGGTTTACGTGAGAGTGCGTCCACTCAACGACAGGGAAGAGAACTCCCGAAAGAGTATTGATGTGATCGACAATCAGCTGCTGGTCTTCGATCCGATCCAACCGCAGGACAACGAGACCAATGATGACCACTACGTATATCACGGGAAGACGTATCGGGCCATCGGTCGGAGGCCTAACAAGAACTTGCAGTTTGTTTTCGACCGAGTCTTCGATGAAAGCCTTGAAAACATTGAAGTCTACGAACACTCGACTAAAAGTTTTGTCAATTCATTACTAAATGGCTATAACTGTGCGGTCTTTGCTTACGGCGCCACCGGTTCCGGAAAGACACACACAATGCTGGGCTCCAACGATGACCCCGGAGTGATGTTCTTCACTACTATGGATCTGTTCAGACAATTGGAGCAGAAGTCAGAGGACGAGAAGTTAGAGCTTAGTATCTCTTACTTTGAGATCTATAACGAAGTGGTCTTTGATTTACTCGACCCGACGTCCGGTAAATCACTTTCGGTGAGAGAAGACAGTCGTAGAGGTGTTGTCGTCAGCAATCTGTCTGTACATCAGCCGACAGATGCCAACCATTTGCTGGAAATGTTGGAATACGGGAACCGGAATAGAGCTCAACACCCGACCGATGCAAACGCCGAGTCCTCCCGTTCTCACGCAGTGTTTCAGATATCACTGAAAAAGCAAGACTTCTCTTCGTCTCAAGAGATGTCAATCCAAGTGTCAAAAATGTCTTTAATTGATTTGGCGGGCAGTGAACGGGCGACCACTGCCTATAAGACCAATCGGTCCAAAGGTCTGCAGAGAGAGGGCGGGAATATTAATAAATCGCTGTTAGCTCTGGGCAATTGCATAACCGCTTTGGCGGCCACTGATTCCAAACGCAAGTCAACGTATATCCCATACCGCGGCTCAAAATTAACTCTTCTATTGCGTGACTCCTTGGGTGGCAACTGTCAAACAGCAATGATTGCGACCGTCAGTCCCTCTAGTCTTCATCACGAGGAGACGCACAACACTCTGGTGTACGCGGAAAGGGCTAAAGGTATTCAACTGAATCTCAGACAAAATCAATACAACGTTGGACTCCAACCCCGAAATTATAATCAATTAATGGAAACCCAAAACCGAAAGATTCAGGAACTGAGCGAACAGTTGTCTCAATACAAGCAAGAGGTCGAAAGACTGAGGACAAAGTTGGAGACCGTTCCTCAAAGCGCTATCAATGGAAAGGTAGACTCAAATGAAAAGCTAAATGCAGTGAAAAACTCTTTGGATCTGTTGTTTGAGGAAAGGCTTGAACTGAGACAACAACTCATGGATTGTGAATCAAATTTGAAGAAAATTGACGTAAAATTGATTTTGTTTTCCGTTTTTTGAGTTTATTTTTCATTTTATTTTGTTTTTCAGTTAAAACTCTTGTTTCGGAAATACGATATCGAAAGACATAAACTGATGGCAACCGACGACTACGACATGAGTGCGATCACTAAAGCGGATCCACTTCAGGCCCTCTACAACCAAAAGCTTCATTATTCCAGTCTTAAGAGTGGTCTCGACATCAAAGTCGAAGACAATGAAACTAAGATCAAACGAATTGAAAGCGAACTCAAAGAACAGACCGATTGTGAGGATTGGCTCATAAATACGTTTTTCGTTAACCAGAATATGAACGCAGAGTTCAAAGACAAGGCTTTCGCTGATAAGCACTCAAAGGAAATGGCGAAAGAGATTCTCATCCGTTTGGACAACAATGAAGAGTTGATGACAGAGTCGGTGAAACTTAATCGCCATTCCTATCACTATCTCAATGGAATGGGAAGATTGAGCGAAGAGTTGGAAACGGCTTTCACAACACTCCTACGAAAAGTTGAGGGCAAGAAGAGTGTCGTTTGGAAAGACAACATCTCTTCACCAAAACTATCTAAACGTAAAGAACTCGAAAATCTGTTTCTTTTGCCGACATATATAGCCATTCCTAAGACCCCTTTGGCCAACACTTCCCGAAACTTAGTTTCCATTCACGACATAACCCCTTATTCTATGAATTTGAACCATACCTTTGAGAAGAGCACTCCTTTGGCCGAAAAGAATATGAATTTATCGAAACTCAGTCTAACCTCGAGTGCAAACAAGTCCTCAAAAGTAGCGGTGGTTTCGGCCAACAAACGAATGGACATAAGAGTCGACGGCAACAATGAAAACACTTTAAACGATACGTTCACTGTTAACAACCGAAGCCCTCGTTCTCCGTCGCCCAGACCTCCTCCCAGGCCTATAACCAATAGGTCGTGGAATAACAATTGGAAAGGAGGGGACTATCAGTCGCCGCGTAATACTAATCAATATAACAATCATTACTCCGATTCCCATCGAACCAGTGGTTATAAAAGTCAGACTACCCGTCCGTATGGGCGCCAGAATAAACCCAAATCCGGTTATTATCCGAGATTTAGATTTTAAAAAAAGTTAACGGTTCAGGGATTTGGGCTTTGGTTTAGGCATTGATTGGATTGTCGTTTAATTAATACAATTTTAATCACATTTTAATTCATTTTTAATCTCTTTTTGTATAAAATATTCAAATGTTTTATCGTTTTAACAATTATTTGCAAAAATAACCGCAGCTTTCGATCAGATCTCAGACTGTATTCACATTTTAATGTAAATTATAATTACTTTTATTAATCAATACTTATATTAATTATTATTATTATTATTATTACTATTGATATTCAAATCAATTATTATTTTTATACACTTTTGTATTGAATGTAAAAATACTTTTCAATTCATTTATGGCTTAAAAGTGAGTGAAAACCCAATTATTATATTTTAATATAGATTTCATTGCAAAGGGTTTTCAACTCAACGATAATTTGTATTCAGTTTTGTATTCATTATTAGATTTCATTGATTTCTCAGAAAAACATCGGTTTTTAAGTTAAAAATCAATAAATATTATCATTTTTTCATTACTTTTATTAATAATTGATTTTATTTTATATTCAGACGAAACCAAATCCGAAGCAAAAGTGTTGACCACTTAATGAGACAATTGTCCACAAAAGTGGTCAAACAATGGTTAAGACATTGCGCTCTCAAAGAGTTATTAATAATTCATTCATTTCTTTAAATATTTTATCAAAAAATTGAATTTATTAAACATTTATTGAACTCTTATTCATGTCTTATGTCTCGTTTGTATACTCAGCTAATGATTGGCGACAAAGAGGACAGACAGTCACAGCTTCGAGAGTAAAGGTGAAGCCATTCTTGTCTTCAATTGTCACTGTTTTAACGCATTTTATAACAAATATAACAAAAGATTTTTAAAAAATTGATTTTTATTATCATTTTTATGAATAAAAGTTTGAATTAAACCTAAAAAGTGATGAAAAATATAAACAAATTCTGAAAATTTTTAAAAATTTGTAAATAAGTTAATAATTGTAATAAAAATATCAATTAATTGCCGCTTATTATCAAAAATACAAAAACGTATCCAAAGATGAGATTCAGTGAAGGATTTGAAGGATTTTGTAATCAATTTAAACATAGATTTCATTCAATGAAACAAAGAATCCATTAATTGATCCAAAAATACATTAATTTAACACAAATTTAATGAAAAAACCGTTTTATAACTCAAATCATGTTCAACAGGGGCTGTGGCGGAACGAACGGGCCATCAGAGGCACGAGAAGACTGGGCGGTCCGGCCTTTAAATCAAATAATAGTTAATCCAAGAACTAAATAAAACAATAATTGTAATACCAGTCGAAGGAACGGGTGTTGAAGCAGTTCCTCTGCATTGGAACGTTGTGTTGGGTCGCGGACTAACATCTTCTCGAGGAATGCCTGCAAACGGGGCGACACTTTGTGCACATTTTTGAGTTTAGGCGGAGGCATATCACGGATGCGTCGCATCGCTTGCAGAGGGGGTTCATTGAAAAAGGGAGGTTCGCCGTCAACCATCTCTATGACCATTATGCCCAACGACCAGATGTCCACTTCCGGGCCATAAGGCAGACGTGATATCACTTTAAATGAAATAATTATTCATTTTATATAAAATCTGTTCATTTGAGACAATGCTTACCTTCCGGTGCCATCCAATACGGCGTTCCCACAAGTGATTTACGTTTCGGCAGTTCAGTGGACACCTGAGCACAGAATCCAAAATCAGATAATTTGACCTAAAATTTGAAAAACAATTAATAAATGGTTTAAAAATGAGGAATAGATTTGATATACCCTTCCGTCGGACGCGAGTAATATTGAATCACTTTTGATATCCCTGTGAATCACGCCCTGGGAGTGCAAGAATGCTAACGCTTTAAGACACTGTTTACATACTGTGGCGATCTGTTCCTCATCCATACGGGAATGGGTGACGATGTCAGTGAGAGCTCCCCCTTCGAGGAACTCCATTACAACCCAGAGTTCGTCGTCGACGAGGAATGAGTCATACATTTCGACAATATTGGGGTTATGGTAGTCACGCATAATCACCACTTCATTGAACAACAGTTCCCTTCGCTGTTGTTTCCGTAAATCCATTTTCTTGACCGCCACCTGACGTAAAGAGCTCTTCTCGAAGGCAATGCAGACGATACCTGTGCTCCCCTCACCTATCTTAACGAAGTTCTCTAAGTTCTCCCTAAAAATGGTTCAATAATTAGATAACAAAGCAATGGATTCAGTGCTCAGACATTCAAACCTCGGGTCTCCCGGACTGACCACCAGCTGAAGCGCAGCTCTGAACTGCTCGTGCGATAGTCGCTGTTGTGATTGTTGTGGCACTGATTGAGGCACTTGTGTGGGTTGTGGTACTTGACTTGACTGTACTATCTGTGGGGACGGCTGTTGTGGAGACTGTGCTCTATTTGGTTGCGCTATTGATAGACCATTTGAAGGCACTGTCTGTTGTGAAGGCGGGAATGGGTATGCGTTCTGACTATTAACATTGATTTGCGCCGGCATTTGGCTCTGATTTAGGTTCTGGTGTGAGTGCACCTGAACTGGCATTGAAGGCAACATCGATGGCAACGATGTTTGGAATGGCATTTGCGGTCCATTAGTCATATGCTGTTGATTGCCATCAATTGGTTGTGAATTTGGGTTTTGATGTATGAGTTGAGGCATTGATTGCATAGATAGCGGAGATTTGGCTCTCGTTTGTTGAGTGCTCTGATGTGAAGGCAATTGTGGTCTCAATTGTTGCTGATTTTGCGGCGGATAGTGAAGCGCTTGGTTTGCATGGATGGGTGGGTGAGGTATAATAGGCTGTTGTGGTTGTGGAAGGACTCCAAACATCGCTCTATTGTTACGAATGTTGTTATTATTCGGTGAAATGTTTTTCACCGAAGAATTGAAACCATTTTTGAAGTTTTGGTTAACATTTAGATTCAATTGTTGTTTAAGTGTTGAGTGGATTGACATCGGGTTCTGTCCGGAAGTCATTCCAGTCATTAAAGGCACCGACGGTTGCGAAGCATTGCGTATTTGATTCATATTTTGATGGTTTTGGTGATGATGTAAGTGATTGTGGTTGTGATGGGAAGGGTGTATGTGATGGGACTGCTGTTGATTAAGGTTTGGCGGAAAGGGAACAGTAGTTTGTTGTCCATTCATTCCCAGACCGCTGTCGACGACGTCGTGTTCGGGCAAAGGCGGAGGCATTCGGTTTGGACGGAAAGTTGGCGGCGAATCGGCCTTTCGTAGGGAATTGGATCGCGTGACCAGTGCTCGACTCGGGTGTGGGTGCGGCGCAGCACTGATACTATTGCCCCTCACTATTGTGTGTGTCTTTATGTCCACCATCTCTGTGGGCGTTATCTGCGAGGGATCTATGATAGGTCGGGGACGACATGTACTGCCAGTGCCCTGAATTAATGACAGCCATTGCGGCGGAAGTCCAACAAATTTACCTTAAATTGAGACCGAAATGATAACTAATGTGAAAAAGGAGAGGACAGTAGACATACCTTCCCTGCGGTCAAAGCCCGTGTGGACCCTGTGCTCAAAGTTGGTCGGCGCAGAAATGGTCGGCTTTTTCTTCTTTTTGCCAAACATTTCAATCAATTGTCTGCAAAAAAAGGTGAAATAAGTTTTTGAAAGCAATTGAAAAACAACTGAAAAAGTGATTCAAAATATTTGTGTCAATGAATGCATTGAATACACAATTAATTGAAACAAAAATCAAAACAAAAAACAAAAATAATTTCAAAATTCAATGAAATGTTTAAAACATTTAAATATTTCTCACATTTTGTTTGATTTGAAAAATAATTTCAATGTTTTTCTGAGTATTAAAACTAAAATTGATTTCAATTAACGGCAAAACAAAACATAAATATAAACAACAATTGAATTAATGATTGAAATGAATGGCAATTAATGGCAACCACTGTCTGAACCACTGTCTGAAGGACTCCAAAGGCGTGTCATTACTGAAGACATCATCAAATCATTAGTCAATGTCTTCACTGAATGCCAAACACTTGACAGCCATTACTGACAAAGCATTCAAACCAACCGTTACTTCATTTTCAGTGTATTTGATATCCCTTTCAGTGTTTTGACGTTAAATACTCTCAAAACTCATTATATTTTGAGTTTTAATTGAAATTATATTTTATTTGTCAATAGTTTTGATAAAATATCGCAAATAATAATTGAATTTAATGTTAAATGAGTTGAAATTTGTTTGTATTGTGTCTATGAATGGGTTGATTGAGTGCTAAACCCATAACCGGATGAGGAGTGGACTCAACGGCAGAGCTCTCATCACATGATTCACACGAAATGTTGTTTTGTTTTCATTTATAAAAAGTTTTTTAAATTTTCAATAAAATTGTGTTTTTATTGCAGTTTTCACTCATTTTTGTTGTTTTTGTCATTAATTTTGTGCAAAATATTAATTGTTTTTGAGTTTGAGATGAATTCAAATGTTTTTTGTGAAGAAAATATGATTTTAGATGTAATTGTTTCAAAACATTATTATTCAAAACACATCCAAACGAGTAATGATTTTATCATTTATTTTGTCAAAAATATTAAACAATTATTTTGTTTTCAATTTTCAGTTGAAGTCTTCATATCTGAGATCAAAATCAAAACAAAAATCTCAGAAATCGTTGGGTTTTTGTCAAAAAAGTTTGTTTTCAAAGACTTAAAGCATTTGAAAAGAGTTAACACAAACGTCAAGTCAAACGACAATTGCTTTCAAATCATTGTTTGTATTAATAATGAAATCAATGAAAAGATTTTGAAAGAAATCAATGATTTTATGGTTGAAAATGATTTATTACCCCTTAGGACAGGGGCTGTACCCAAATATGCGCCGATAACCCAAACCCAGTATGAATTGAGTGCTAAGTTATGGCCGGTTAGCTATCATCCAAACAAATAGTAATCCTTTGCTTTCATTCAAACGATTCAATGATTTATAAGTTTTTTTTGTCTTTTTCTCAAAGTCTGGAGAAATGTCTGAATTCAAGCCTTTTTGATGAAAACGAGAGAAAAATGATTTTTAAAAATATATTAAAAACCATTGAATTGAATGAAAAGACTTCAATGTCTGCAATGGTTTGCGATTCAACACATCGTATGATAACTATCTGTGAATCTGAGGCGAAAAGCAATCCTTTAAGACATGCAGTGATTGTGGCCATCGATAGGGTGTCTGAAACGCAGAGAAGTGAAGAAAGTAGTGATAATAATGATAGCTATCTGTGCAGTGGTTTACAGTTTTACACGAGTTGTGAACCTTGTATTATGTGTGCAATGGCTTTGATTCACTCCAGGGTTAAGAGACTGTTCTTCTATGAGTCAAAGAGCAAAGACACGGCACCGGAATGTAATGACCGATCAATAACTTTACATAATTTTCATTTATTGCCAAAACTTAATCATCACTTCGAGTGCTGGAGAATAACCTTTAACTGATTTGTATGATAATAAATAAGCATGGTTACGTTTGTATTATAATAAGTAAGCATGGTTAAGTTTGTATTGTTTTATATTAACAGTTGTTTTCAATTTAAATGACAATAAAATTTGAATTAAACACTAATTTATTGATTTGTTTACTCAAAAGAGTGGAAGACTTGAAGACTTAGTGATTGATATGTTTTCAAATAATTATTGAAAACTAATCGATGTTTTTGTGATATAATGTGTTAATACAGACAATGAGTACACGTTTTAATGATATGTGAATTTAAGTTTTAGACAAAATCACAATTAAAGACAAGTATTTGAAACTTTGATGGTTTCAATCATACCCTAAGAGAAAATGTCATTTCAATCATAATATTGATTATATTTTTACAATAATTTGTTTCAAATACTAATCTATTATTAATTTTTTAACTGATTTTAAAACTTATGTTTTTATTAATGAATTGATAACAAAATTAAACCCTTTTTTAAAATAATTAATACAAAAACCCCTTATTCTAAACGATTTTCAATTAAATGAAACGAAAAACAATTGAAATGATTGTAAATATTATTCAAAAGTTTTGTTTAACTTTTTATATGTTTTTCATTGTATTCATAGATCTCTACATATATTTGGAAGACTTATCGGAAGACAAATGGCTATAAGAAGGCATATCTTGTGCACTATTTTTCAGCCCCTGATTCACACACACAGTGTTAACCCATTGTGTTGTAATCAACTCGTCTGACAAACCAAGACCTGTAGACCGCATATCCGATGACCACAAGAATGGATGCCATTATAGTAATACTTCCGGTAATGACGGGAACGGAGTCGTCCTGTTCTAAACTCAAGGTATATATGGGCGCCTGTACTCCAGACCCAAACCCTACAGAACTGCACCGAATGCCTGAACAGAAATCAGTTAAAATCAGTTTGAATAAAGTAGTGAGTAAAGTGTACTTGGTGCAAATTTGCCGGAGTCTATCTGGAAAGCCTGGACTTGAATGTTAGCCAAACGCAAAACAACCGTCTGTTTACCAGTTTTGGACTCAAATAAGTTGATTACTGGCGGCGATGGACAAAGATATGACTTTCCCAATGGTGTTGTATACAGACCTAAACTGCCTTCAGTGGACTTGGCTACTTTTTTGCCACCTGTGCCACCAAAACATAATATCAGTTAATTTTTAATAAAGGGTTTGAAGGGGTTGTTGACCTTTGGTTGAGCCCCTGAACAAAGAGTCGGCCGTATTGTACACCAAATCGATTGAATTTATTCCCCAATTATTTTCTCCAAACTTTTGTCACAATTGAAACAAATGTTTAAAAAATACAAAACAATTGAATGAATGAAAACCTTTTCAAATATCAGTCTGAAAGTGAAACCACCGATCCATGAGACGTCCAAAACTGCAATTACATTGATATTAATGTTTTAATTTGTTTACAGTTAGTGAGACTGACCCGGCTTTTCATCCAATAGGTAATCGCATCGGCCTTTACTCGTGGCGTCGGCGGGTATTTTGTCGGTCAATATCTATACGAAAATATATTTCAATTGTAAAGGAATTGAACTTTTTTTCTGAATTTTATTTTCAATGGAATAAACGATTAGTTTATGACAAATGTCTATCTTATAAGTGCTGACATACCTGAGTGCCCCCCTGTATGTCATAAGTGATGGTAAAGAATGCCTCGAATTTTGCTAAAATACAAATTAATCCGTTTTCATCCCAAACCGTGAATGTAAAGGCAGGCGCGGGTTGTTTTGTTGCCAAACCTGGCACTGGAGTCGGTTTAGTGCTTGATATCGGCGTCGCCTTTGAAATGGACATTCATTTTATTCATCTTTTCATAAAATTAATAAAAGTTTTATTTAATAAGTGTTTAATTCTTACTCTTCTTTGTCTCAAATAAGTTATATTTGATTTGTTGATGAAAACCAATGGTTTAATACAAAAACAAACTAATGTTTGGTTAGAAATAGGTTTTAAAACATTGTTTGCAATTATACTTACATTTAATGACAAAAATAAGTAAAAAATAAAATGAATTTTTAAAATACATTTTATTTTTGTTTTGATTTGAACACAAGAATAATAAGTGAAAACGCGAAGCAATACTCAATTCATTAGATCATTGGACTTCAACTCAAGAATATTCTGTAATCAAAGGCATATAGTTTTCGCACAGAATCCAAAAGATGGCCTAAAATTTTAATCAATATTATTTTTCGCTTATCAATTTGAGGAATGACCAAGGTAGGCATCTATTGAAACTAACACTGGTTGTCACTAATTTCTTTAATTTAAAATTTCTATAATTATTATTGGATTTTCACTGAATTTTATCAATACTTACATCAATTCTTTGAAAATAATTTTGAATTCAATATTTTTATTGAAAGTTTGTTTGCATTATTCAAATCCACTCAATAATAACATTGAATTTTATAAACATATAACCTTGATAGGTCACTTAGAATAAATATCCTGGACATTTGATCCACTCTAAGGGTAAAGAGTTTGGTATTTTATCTAAGAATTTAAAACAATAATAAAATAAATGCAAAACAAAATGATTGCGATTATAATGAATACACAATAAAATGAAAATATTCTTATATTTTGTTTGAATTTTAAATAAAATTCATATAAAATGTGATTTAATTTCAATAAAAAGTAATAAATAAATAAAATCTACAAAAAATAAATACGAAATTCAATTCATTTCCACTTATTATACAATAAATAAATATTTTTCATATGATTTTGGTTTACATTTCCGGCAATGAAATTCCAGTCAAATCCGTAAACTGTTTAAAGACAGAGACAAAGCCGTGTGCCGTCACCTCTCGGGCCACATCACTGACCATATTTCCGAAAAGTTTGACCACTTCTGAGACAATTACAGCAATTATTTCGCCGACAACTCCGCCCACTGTTTGCAACTTTCCCTTCTCTTTCTTCTCCTGTTCCTGTTTAAATTGTTTATCCTGGTCATTGTTAGTGAAGGTTTGATGTAAACGCAAGATATCGTACATATCTTTGTCTTTTCTTAAGTTTTCTTTACTCTTCTGTTCACTTCGTTTAGACTTTTCTAACATATTGTTTGAATTATCTTTCATTGCTCTGCCATTCAATGACTTGTCGGACACCACAGACAACACTTCCACAACAGTTGCATCAGATTTTGGCTCCAAATCGGAGACACTTTTAACTTCAGTCACATTTTGGTCTCCGTTTGTGTGAACGAAGAGAAGGAAGAATACAATGACTATAAAAGATATAATTTTTTATAACAAATGCAATGATTTTCACACAAAATGAGTAAACAATTGATTATTGGAAACAATATTTTCAATTCAATCCATACTTACGATTAAGTTCTGAAAATTTATTCATTTTTATAGTAATTTCAAGAATTTTGAATCAAATACTGAATATTTTGTATCAAAAAAGTTTATTTCAGTTCACAAGAGGACAGGTATGCGAACTGAACTGTTATTTGTTGTACTGTTTATATTGAACTGAATGGAGATCTCGTTCCTAACGATTGATGGGGTCTGTGATGAGGTGAACATTAAGAGCATCTGAAGTGAATTTGGGCTCAAATTGGGGACAAAATCATAATTTTATTTCAAATAACAATGTTTTGAAGTCTTAAAAGTTGAGTCTCTTATAAGAAGTTGTAGTTTAGATGTCATTCATAATAAAGAATTTGAACTCAAACAGGAAAACCTGATAATTAGATGCCTTCAGTGTTGGCACAGTTACCCAACTCACCCAATACTTGTCCTTAAACTCATCGCAAAAGTTCAATGACTTTTCCGTTACCTGTCTTTAGATATGAAGTTTATATGATATAACAGTCCACTTGGGGTTTGGACTCCAGTTCTTGCAAATATCAAAAGTGTTAATCAAATATCGTACCTGACGTTAGAAAAGATGACATCCCTTGCCATCCCTTACCAAAGCTTTGGTCATACAATATATAGTTATAATAATAGTAATGAAATATTAGTTATATTTTATTAAAAGAGAAAATAATAATAAAAATAAAATCTATTTTTCAAACAATTATTGGATTTAAAGATAATTATTGGAAAAATTGAGAAATAATTGAAAACAAGAAATCAAAACATTATTTGTTATATAAATTGAAAAAATATTACGGATTTGACAGTAAGTCAGGTATAAGTCAGGCATAGGTCTGGTATATATCAAGTGTAAGTCGTGAGCAAAATAAGGGTTTAAATCCGGGTTTTGTTAAAAAACAAAATTTGTTTCAAAAATCTATTCAATAATTGCATTCATTTTAATAACATTTTCATTGATTTGTAAGAAAAGCCGAAATTTTGATGAATTTTGAGTTAAAAGTCAATTAAATTGTAATTAAAGTCAGAAAACATAATATTTATTACAAATTTAATCATAAATTTTAAGGCATTTTGTATTTAAGGGGGAATTTCTATTGAAGGGGGAAATAGATTGGCATTAGTTTGTTGTATATATCGATGTCTATCGGAAGGAATAAACAAAATATAATTCTATTGACTTCTTTGGCGTACGGACTGCTGTCCAACCAATTCCTAACAGTGCTTAGGGCTACCTGTGCTGCGTTCTCATTGGGATAGCCGTAAACACCGGTCGAAATACATGGGAAGGCAATAGACTTGAGTTCGTTTTCGGCCATCAATTCCAGTGCAGTCCTATAACAGCCCTGAAGTAGTGATGGCTTCTCACCCACTGGTCCGACGGTATGTATAATATCTGACCAAAGATTACAAATATTTTATCACAAATATAACGACAACTAAAAGGACAGACATTTTGCGGGCAGTTTGTAGGCACCGGTTATTTTGCTGCTTCCAGTGGGACAGCCGTCCAATGTTTTACACTCCGCTTGAAGCAAATCCCGACCCGCGGCCGCATGAATGGCGCCGTCGACTAAGATGTAAGACAATTACAGAATATTCCGGAAATACCCCTTATATAGTGTTATACCCCCTCCGCCTCCTTTCAACTGCTGGTTAGCGGCGTTGACAATGGCGTCGATCTCAAGGGCAGTGATGTCGCCGACAAAGACAGAGACCTTTTCATTGATATCTCTGTTGAAGACATAGTCAGAAGTGGAGAACTTGTGGTCAATATTGTTGTGCTTTGAGTACTGACTCCACGTCTGGATGTCCGACAATGTCTTCAAACCGTTTCCGCATTTGTATTGTTTCCGCTTCTCCTCCAAAGGCATCGACAGATAGCGAGCTGTGAATCACAAATAAGGGGTATTTTTAATGGCGATAATTAAGGGGCTCTTCTCAGAGATAACATACACTTCTCTGCAGTGAAACTCATTTTGTGATAATTAACTGATTTGATGAAAGACAGCACAATTAGTGATGAAAGAGATGTCTCTAAAAGTCTTTTCGCTATTATTTGTGTTTTAATCATAAAATTGTTTTTAATTTTTAATTGTTTTACAAATCAAAGGAAAAAATGAATAAAATGTTTGTTTACTTCAAAACTGATAGCAATTATCAACTCCTGAGACATGAGTTCAATGAGTGTTGAAATTGAAAACAATTTTTTTTCGTCAAAAACTACGTCTTTTTGGTATTGAGTGCCACAATTGTGATCCATTGCCGCACTGGGAGGCCCCGCAGGGGCTCAATGTGGCTGAAGGGGTAAAAATCAATTATTTGTTTATCCAATAGTTTTACTGAAAATTTTGAAATATTTATAAATTTTAGACAAAAAAAAATAGTTTTTTAATAATTGTTTTGAATTTTAGTTGAGTTTATGTGCGATATCTTTGAGGATATAAATTGGTATAACATTATGCAAACCCATTAGAGAATGCATTACAGAAAGACATGTCTCAGTTTGTAATATGAAAATTAAATTTAAAATATAAATCAAAAGTGAAACACATTTTTGAGACAATGAAAACACAATATTAATAATAATTTGGGGGAAAATGTTATTTAAAGAAATCAATACTTGATTTTGAAAAGAGCAGCAAATCTTCTGTATTGAAAGCATTCAGTACTGTATTAGCTTAGCCTTCCGCTGGACTACCAGTGCTAAAGAGCACTGGCAGTAATATATTCTGTTATATAAAGTGAGGAAATGCTTTGGATTTTCACTTTATTTCTAATCCAATATAACTTCACTTCTTTTGATTCATTTCAGGAAAGACTGAAAACAAAGTCAATATTCTTTGAAAAACTATTTATAAAGTGAAAGACTGACAGAAAAATCAATTGAAAATTGGATTTCAATGCAATAAAAGTGTTTGTCTCGGAATATCTCAAAATATTTGTTGATATAAACCCTAAATAAGTTATTTTTAGGTTTAAAATAAGAGTTATTTAATATAATAATGAAATATTTATCGATATATTTATCATTCATTAAGTAAACCATTAATTCTTAAGTTTTTTGCAAATCTCTATTCATTTACAATATTTAAGTAAAAAACACCCTTTGATTACATTAATTGAAAATATCGTGGATAAAACAAATTCAAATACAATTTAAATGAAATTTGCACAACACTTAGCACTGGGTGTGTGTTAAAGTGAAAGATAAAATTGATTGATAGTATGTTATAATTGGACAGTTGTGTTGCCAATACACCAAAAATCTTATAAATGATTCAACACTTATGTAAAAATTGGATTCAAAGTATTACAAACGACTCAATGCTTACGTTTTCAACTAAATTAGATTTTTTGAATGATTTTTCATTTGAATTCAATCCCAAAAGTAAATCATAAATACTATTAGAGTTTTAGTTCACTATATTCACTCACTTTTCAAATAATCAATATTTGAAATGAATTTAAAATTTTATTTAAATAAAAGACTTATAAATGCTTTAAAAGTTTTTCACTGAAATTGTATTAAAAATGTTTTCAAATAATAGACTAAAATGTGATTTTTATGAACGATATGTGAACTCAAATAGTGGTATAAAATCAATACAAATATAGAACCGTTTGTTTGAAGAGAAAAATAGAGAGAAATAAAGAGAAAATGATTTTTTCTGTCATTTGTTTTATTAATTGAATTAACTTTCCGTCAGATTATTATTAAATTAATAAACAATTTATCAGTTTTTAAATAAAAATAATTTATGATTGAGTTAAAGATTAGTTTAATTATTTGGGATTAGATGTAGGGAAAGGTCGTTTCATAGCCCTTAAACTACAGAAGAAATTACAGTATATTTACTGTACATTAAAATCAATTTATTATTTGATTTGATAGTCATTTCAAACATTAATTGAATTAACAATTTTATATAAAATTATATTCAGGGTTTCATTGAAACAACAAAATTATGACTTTATTCATACGATTAATAAAATATTAATATCAAACCAAAGTTTAGTGACTCTAAGCTCGACATACAATCCAATTATGAGATTGAAATCAAAGACAATTCAAACAATTAATTAAACGACAAAAATCTCGTTTCCGTCTCATTTGATTCAATTAAGAAATACTGATTTCATCTTTAATCTGGTGTTGAAATACAGTACACACTCGTACTATCGTATGACTTCAATAATCCGGGCATTTCTTATTAAATTTGAGATTATGTGACAATTTTTCAGTGAAACTAATTGTAGTCATAGAAACTCCTCTAATATATGAAGAAATAGTTTACACAAGAAATTGAATTTTCTCTTTACATCCGATTCCAAGAAGTTTTCAGTCATTTGTTTCATTACTTTGCCTTCAATTCAATTCCAGATCAATAATAGTCTCTTCTGTCACCAGAATATAGACTTTGTATTAGTTTTAAAGACATTAATGTAATTGTTTTGAAGACAAGAATCAAATGATTGAATAAATAACAGCAAAATAAACGACAAACTTATGAACGAAACAAATAAAAAGTGCAATCATTTGTAATGATGTGTGAAATTTCTCATTTCCCTCCTTCACGGCTCAACCCATTTCTTTGGTATAGATTTAATGGACTTCCAGTCCAATCCATCTTTCCTTGAAATCAATAAAAATACTGTTTCAGAGTTAACACAACTAAACGTTGTTTTCATATATCAATAGCTTTTATAATTAATTATCAAAATCTTTCAAAAAAATCTAATTTTTATTAATATATCGCATATTTTTGGCCATAATTTTGAGATGATTTGTCACAATAAGGATGTTATTGAGCACTGATATCATTGGCCAGTCCTCCGCCTCTAAAGATTGGAATGAATGGAAAGTTGGAAACAAATGACTCGAAAAATGAGTTTAATTGTGTCGTTCAGTGAAAACATAATACAATAGTAAAGCAAAATAAGAGATAAGAGACGCCAGAGTTGGCCCAAAAATGTCTCATTAATTGAGTGCTTTGATGACAAGGATTGAAGAAAACCAAGTCATCAATAATAGAGATATCTTTCGTTAGTTTTGTTAAAATTTTTAACAACAAAAAAATGATTAAAAAATGTTTAGTTTTCTATCAATTCTTTGATAATATGTCATAAAAATCAATATTTTGTTGAAAAGAATTTCAGTTTTGAATAATTCTGATGAAAAATAACTTATTTTTTTTCATTTGAAGACATAATTCAATGTTTTATAAAATATTTTATCGATTTTTTTTGAATTATTTTATACGAAATGAATTCAATTATACTAAAAGGACTACAAAATTTGAGATTTACTTTTACGTGGGTTAGTTTAATATTTGTATAGTACTGTATAATATTTTGTCTACAGAGTATTGGACAATCTATACTGGATATCAACAAAACTATCCCAAATATTTAAATGTTGTCCCTGGAGACACACTGGAATTCAATTATAACAAAATTTATTTATCCTTGCTCAAATAAAATACTTGACCACAAAATTATATTGACTTGATCAGTTTACTTCAAAGTTTTCATAAATTCTTGTCTAATATTTACTGAGTTTTAAAATATTTTATGTATAAATGAATTGAAAAACAATTAGTTTTTACTCAAATTTAATTAATTATAAATGAAAATCATGAATAGATTTCATTGTGCAGTGTATCTAACTGTTCCCGGATTATACGGATAATTGAGTACTTAATTACCTGGATCAATAAATTAAGGAAATAAAAGTATAAATAATAATTTAAATAGAGTTAGCTTGCTAATACAATCAATTTAGTTATGTAAACTCATATTTAATATACTTTGAAGGCCTCAGAGAATGAAATAATTTATAATTGAAAAAAGGATTTTAATGAATGCAAAGAAATACAGAGTTTTGTACACATTTTTAGTTTGTTTTTAGTCAAACAAATAAATTGTTTGTTTTTATCTATATTTAAATCTATTTTAATATTTATTAACAAATAATTAATGTTTTCATAACTTATAAAATAATTTTTTGTATAAATTTAAAGGTTTAGAAAAATTTCAATAATCAGTTAAAACAAATTTAAATTATGTTTTTGGACTGCAATGATATATAAAAATGATTTTTGAATTAGTTGTATACCTGGATCAATTTGGAAGTAAGTGTTGATTGGAACTCCCGGGCAAATCTTTACTTGAATTTACTTTAAAACACATTTCATTTTATTGTTAATACAGTATATTGTTATTATGAATACTATTTATATGTTATCTCTAAATACAATTTTACTCAATGAGTAACAGAGGTCAGTTAATAAAGTATCAAGATGACTTTAAGATTTTATTCTAACCATAAGACCCCTGATTTGGTTCTAAATTCAGACTAATCTCAAACATTTACTCAAATGTTTTTAAACATTGGAAGACATATACAAAAAGACAAATAATTTATACATAATTCACAAAATCTCTAAAATCATTGACAATTCATACACTTTTTGAATGAAAAGTGAAGAGAACTCGAATTACAGTGTAATATAAGGGTTAGACTTATATTAGGAAACCTTATGAACAGTTTTAAGGGAAAATAATTCAAATATTGATTGACATTCGTATAAAATGTGAATAATAGGCATAAAATGTGATGATTTGACACAAAATAAAATTTTTGGAAATTGTTTTGATGACCCGTCGACTGCTTGAGCGCACATTTGATGGCAAACCAAAACACAGACTTTTGGTATTGTTTTGCACAGAAATACATTTCTCGTAATAACCATCGGTGCCATCACTTGCATCACATTTACAGTTGAGGATATCGTTCCCCAATTTGCTTCTTTTTAATATAGGAAACGATTCGTTACACCGTTTGGTGCACTCTTTGCCGGCAAACATGTCTACACACAAGTGCTTGTAATAATTCCAGGCCTCTATACAACCGGGATCTGCCTTACAGTACAGTTCAGACAATCGACACGATTTGTACGTCGGGTCCACTTCTGGGAAACAAGATTTAGTCCGGTCTCGAACTAAAGCACAGTACGTATTGTCAGCACAATCACAGTTGAGATATTCGTAGCCCTCTTTGGTGTTGGAGAGGGATATAACAGATAACTGGCAGATCTCAGAACAGGTATGACTTTTACCATAAAGTTCTTGTTTACAACTGATCTTATAGTCGTGAAGAGCTAATCCACAGTTCATACGAACCGTACATTTCTTCTGCGATATCTCACAGTTCTCTGCGATTTGTTGTTTCGCCGAAAAACACATCAAAAATACATTTGAAAAACAAATAAATAATTTCAAAATCGTATTCATATTTAAATTCAATTTGAACTTCATTTCAGAGAAAATATTAACTATTTTTCAATTATTTAAAACATTTTTATGAGAAAAAGTTTACTTTTTGTGAATTCATGTCATATTTATATGAATTGTTTATAAACTACAATACCTGTGCTCTCTATCACATCCAAAGAGTCAGTGAATCGAAGCAATGATATTCTGTGAGAATGCTTTGGATGCTAGCAATGTGTGTGTCTGTGCTGTATAGCACTGGTAGTGCGTTTGTGCATTGAATCTCTTCAGTATTATAGAGTATTTTCACATCACTTCTAGATTTTGATACAAAAACTGATGGATTGAATGATCACTTGAGTTCAAAATATGATTTCATTGCATCTCTTCATAAGATTTTTACGCGTTTTTAAATTTAAAGTTTATATTTACTAAAGTCATAAAAATATGAGAGAGAATGGGAGAGGGAGAGGGAGAGGGAGAGAGAGAGAGAGAGAGAGAGAGAGAGA
>JAQGAT010000467.1:0-31034 GCA_034687845.1 Pantelozetes paolii | reverse complement strand
TTCCAATTACTTTCCAATTACTTTCCAATTACTTTCCAATTACTTTCCAATTACTTTCCAATTACTTTCCAATTACTTTCCAATTACTGCCAAAAAGTAAAAATTTTGAGAGCGGTTTATAAATAACTAATTTTTCAATCTTTTTATCAATTAATTTGTTTTTGTTTTAATAATTGATTTGAAATATAAGACAATATTTTGGCAAAAAGTTGGTAACAAATAATGACATTGTTTTAAGAGTTCCTATATTTCATTAAATCAAGAAATTTCAGTTAATTATTCAAAATGTGTTTGAATTGAGATTTATTTTGTGATTAATTGTTAAATGCGTTATCAAATGAAGGGATAATTAATTATATTTGTAGTCATTTGTAATATTATTGACATAAATATTGTTTTTATTTTATCACTAAATTATATAATTTTGCAAACAATGTATATTACAATCAGATTCTGGTATAAATGTATTGAAGATAAGTATTACAACAAAATACCCCTTATTTTCTAATTAATGTTTTGATGTGTTTGACTTCAAGGGTCAATGTTTTGATTATATTACATATTCACACCTGAATTCATACCAATGTTGCATAAATATTGAACAAATGAATAGGTATTTCATTCCTTAATAATTTAATTCAAATAATTTCAAGACATTTATATAATTAGTCGTTATTTTAAAGAAAATTACTTCAAAAATCAATAACAATTGGATTATTGTTTGAAATATGAAATAAAAAATACATTTAAAATATATGAACTAATGAATTGAATGAGAAGTTAAACAGAAGTACAGGTATATAATAAAAATCGTTATAACAATTGTAATATAAAATTATTTTTATTTATTTATATTATTTTCAAAACATTTATTGCAATTAATGCATAAAACTCTCGTAAAAAGACATAAAAATACTTACAATTGGTTTAATGTCCGTAAAAATACAATCTAAACCTTGAATTGAAATTCAATAGAGGTTTTGGTATTAATTGAAAATATTGTCAATAATTCATAACATTATTAGATATTCTTGAAAATAGTCAACAATTTTTGTAGTCTTTAATGTGTTTTCAAAAAAAAACTAAAACAAATTTTAGTCTCCAATTGTGAACACTATTATTGAAAACATTGAATAACAATAAGAAACTGAAAACATTTTCTCTGACTCTTATCTCCTTTAAAAATATTATTCAATACTTCAATACAATAGAGGAATAGCTAATCAAAAGTAAATATTTTTAGGTTAAGGTTAGAAATATATTACACGTCAGTCACGGATTGTTTTTGTTTGAAATACCGGTTATTTTTGAATGAAAGCTACAAAAAAGATTAATTTATTATGAATTCAGACGTTTATGTTATAAAACATATATAAATAGTGTTTCTATTAAATTAACACTGCTAACTCAAATTCACTTCAAATTCAAGGACTAATTGAGAGAGAAATTGCATTTCATATGCTTTTATAAGAAAAACATAATTTACATTTCATAATATTGTAACTTTAATTCAATATTTATTTCTTTGTGTGAAATACAATATTTAAGAAAATGTTATCTATTTTGAAAATAATTGAATCGTTTGTCTAAAACAGTGTTTCAATTAAATGCAAAAAAATGAGATAAAAATCTCTAAAAATCAATATTAGATAAGCTCTAAAATGGCAGCAAAAAAACTGTTTTTCAATGTTTTATAAGTGAAAAAAGTAAAACTAAAAAATTTCATTTCACTATTAGTTATAAAGAGTACAATTTGAGTGAAGAAAAAAGTATATAAAAAATTGAAGAAATAAATCATTTGCTGTTATTTTCAGTAATAAAATATCTGAACAACAAATAGATTTCAACATAAAGTGAATACAAAATAATTACTAAAGAGATGAGAGTTTGTCTGAAAATAACGATTTATCTCTTCATTGAGAACTAATTGAATGAAAGATTAAGCGCTAAAAACAGTCAACTCATGCAAAATATATAACAAAATGAGTCAAAACAAAATAATTTTAGTCTTTTAAGTGTATTGAACACAGATTTCAGATATTTTTCATTTATTTAAGGGGAATTCAAGGGGTATTTCAAATCAAAATTCAATTAAAATGTTTTGAATTAAACGACAAAATATTTTTGTTGTAAAGAAAATTCATTTATCAATACTTTCCCAAAGAATTATGTAATAAAACTATTAATTCTGTCCATTAAAGGGTCGGAATTATTTTTCAATAAATTTGAACAAGCTTAAAAATCAACAATTCTGTACAATTTGTAAACATGTTTTCATCATTAAGATTGGTTTAAACATTAATGAACAAAATGTGTCCCTTTTTGAACACTTTATTGGATTTAATTTTTTGTTTAATAAATCATTAAACCCCTGAACCCCTGAGAGCTCAGGGATGTAACTGTAGAAAAAATATATTTCTTATTGTGTAAGAAAACTGTGACTTAGTTTATATGAAGTGAAAAATAAGGGAAGAAAAACAATATTTTCATTTTGTGTCATATTTTTCATATATTTTTCATTAGATTTTGTCAAACATTATGTAATAATGAAATAAAATGAAAGGATTTTTGATTATTTTCACTCAAAAGCAAATATAAGAACAATTTATTTTGTCTGACGACTAATTGCATTCATATTTGTCTCACAATTGAGACACTGGTATAAAACATTGCATACAAAGCACCTGTATTTGCATTTGAAGGGCTGAAAAATTAGGTAAAATCAATACTAAAACATGTGATAGACTGACAATAAATTAATAATTGATTAAAGCTTTGAAGTAAAACAATCCCTGTTTATAAATAATAGGTGTTTTCAAAATCTCAACGGAATTTCATTTGTTTACAACTTATTATACTATTATTTAGATGCCCCTGGTTGTTACCAGGATCTTGTATGTTAATATTGAAATTATATACGAGCAAACGATAGGGTTGTTTATAACAACAAAAGCCAGCGATAAAAGAGATATCAATAAAATATAAGCAATTATTTATAGAGTTATTGATTAGAGGTATAAAACAAAATATAATTTATTAAAGCATTCAATCATTGAATGAGTTTTATGTTAAGTAAAACACAACTCATTTGAACATAAAATATAAAAACATTAATAACTATTTGTTTTTAATATTAATATAAATAAAACAGAAATTGATTGGAATTTGAAAATAATTTATTCAAACGATTGTTAAGTTATCAAAAAATAAATCAAAGTTAAAGTTCATTCAGCACTTGAAGACTGACTGATATTTCAATGCTATACTGTATTAAATTAAACATAATTTAGGTTTGTTTGAGATATCAGTGAAATATTAGCCATAATTTTGATTAATTTATTTAATATATAATAATATCTCAAATGCATTGCAAATCAGAGTAAATAAAACATAAAAATTACACAAAAGGTGTTAAAAATTATTTATTTTAATGATAACTGGTTTGCAATAAATTATATTTCAAACAAAACTTGACACTTGTTTTGTGTCTGACATTTATTTTTATATCTCTTTTGATCTTAACTATAGAGCGACAAAAATATCGGTTTTATTGACCAAACATTTAAATGAAGTTAAGTTTGAAATCTATTTGAAAACGGATTCAATGCTTAATATTCTTGTTTTTAATATAACATTTAAATCAATATATTTCTTATATAAGGAAAAGGAAACACAAAAAGTCGATTCATTATAATATTATTTGTAGTAAAAAATAACCAAGATGATAATTGATCAGTCATACACTTAAAGGGGATTTTAGTATAGAAATTGAAAAGTATATTCAATTTGTGGAGATTTGGGGATCAAATGTCTTATTTACAAAAATGTTGTCAAAAAGAGTGTAATATTAGTATTAATTGAATTTAAGTTCCCTTTGGATATCCAATCAATAAGTCTTTTATAGTGTTTAACAAAATATAGTAAAAATGTATTAAAGAATAAAAACTACACAAAAAAGTGTAATTGAATTGAGAGTTGAATACCAGTGCCGATCATGACATGACTTCAATCTTACGTGAAATTACATTATTTTTTGTTTTCAATTGAAATTCAAGTTTTCCTTTGAAGTGAGATAACTGTTATTTAATTTCTATAATTGAATCCAATTATAGGAAAATTGATTTTCATTTGTTGTGAATATATATTGAATGCAATGATAAAAATAGTTGTGACTCACCATCAAAGTTGATGTCGACGTCAAGTTTTGAGAGATTTGAGATAATTTGCAGTTAATTTCGACAATAGTTTAAATGATTTAATTGATGTTCAGTCACACAAATAGTTTGAAATCACTGATGAAATTCAAGTGTAAAAACTAAGCATTAATTTCAATAATGATTTTTTCACAATGTATTCAGTGATTCATTTTCAGTACAAATAGAAATGTGTTTTACTTTCCATTGAATTCTTGTTCAGAATCTGATATATACTGTAATAATAACCTGTCGTTAAGAGGAGATAGAAATATAAAGAAAAACAATTTTACAATAAATAATTCATAAAATAATTTTCATTTTGTAAGAAAATTGTCTCAAAATTGTTATTTAACTTAATTTTGTTTTTAATGACAATAATAAGAGGAAATAATTAAAATTGATTTCAATTACAACTGAAGATAAATGCATAAAAACAAAAAATAATCAAATATTGCATAATTTTATTCAAAAGACGATCAGAAAATATTATTTTACTTTCAATACTAGTATTGATTGAATACTACTCTTTAATAAAGAGATATAAAACAGAGAAACAATTATTAAATTAACTATTCTTTGGTTTATATCCATTCAAATGTCATAAATATATACTCTTTTGTTATTAAACAGTGCTTTGAAGTCTATTATGAAAACAAAATTTTGTACAAAAGCCAAAACTGAATGAACGACTGTTTAGTGTTACACAAACGCAAAGAATATTTTGAATTAATTTTCAATTCTTTGCTTTCAAAGCATTTTATGCACAGTATTAGTAAAATACAACCAAATGTTTAGTAAATCAATGAATTGTCAAATATTTATCTTTTTTTTAATTTATTGTCATTTAGTGTTAAAACACATTTAAAGTTAATAATGAGTTATCAGTAGACATGTCTTTGGATTGCATGTCAAAAGTCAATTTGAAAGAGAAATCGGAATCACTTTTGGTTGAGTTGAGTTGAGTGGACAGTAACAACATATTGAAAATGATTTATTAACTCTTAATGTGAATCAAATGACAATATAATTAAAAAATATAGCAATAAAAACAGTCTCTAATCATATGTAACATATAGAAGAACAACTGTTGATAAGTACGAGCTCTGAGGGAAAGGGAGATGAAAATAGCGATCAATAAAACTGATCCTAACATTGGGTAAAGAATGACTGTTTTGCAATAAAAAATAAATAAAAAAGGTTTCAATAAAACAAAAACAAAAATATTTGAATATTTCTTTAAATTAATTTTTAAAGTTTTATAAAAAGTGAAATATTTTAATACATTTCCTCTAATTATTGATTAAAATTGAAAAATAAGGAAAAATTGTCAGAAAAGCAAAACTAAAATCGTTTGAAGACATAAAACAATTGAAGAAATAATTCTTACCATAAAATAAATGAAAGCATTTAACAAATAATAACTTTTTTGTTAATACGAAATGAATATTCAGTGAAAAAATAGCACAAAAGTTATAATCAAGTGATTATCGAAAGTAAAACTTTTATACCAGTTGTGAATGACTTCAGTACTGAAAGAGTGAGAGAAAACTTGTGTTACGTTTGTGTCGGCACTGAACGCAAAATCTCATCGTTTCTACTCTTGATGTTAAGGAATATTGAAATGAATTTAAACACAAACTTATAATTTATTGCCGAACGGAAGGAGTCCTCCATTTTTGGCACTAAAGCGCAGATGTATTCAAACAAATACTATCTCTAAATATATTTATGAGAAGACCTGTTATTACACAACTATTTGCCAATACTTTTCATATAATACTCAAATCAATTATTAATACATTTATTTCATTACATATTTGTCTCACAATTGAACTGATATTTCACTCAAAATTGAATACAATTATCGGAATTCAATATATTCTTCAATACTTTTGACAAAATGTCATTTATCGGAAAACAATTGTGTTTTAAATGATTGATAAAAAAAATAGTTTGAAATAAAAAAAATAATTTTCAAAATTATATGAATATATAAATCGATTTCAAATAAAGTTTTCTCTTTTCCGCACAAAAAACTATTTGCAAAGTAAAGTGTATTTCACTGTAAATGCAAAAATAAACTAAAATTATAAGTGATTTTGAATTAAAAATAATTTTTTTCAAGAATAAAAATAATCGATATTTTTATTTACCAAAACCTGACGTCAAGAGCGGAAAAGTGAAAATACTTTTTGACTGATGTCTGACATTAATATAAAACAATTTGTTAGTCAAACAACGGATATATATCATTGTGTTAAATACATTGATACCAAAACACTGGGAATTAATTAGCTAGCATAAATTAAAAAATATTTGCATTTTAGCTAGGACAATTTACATAGCGCTTTGTTTGATTCAAATTAGCATATATTGTAAACTAATATATCAATCATTAAATCATTTGTTTATACCTTTTGTTGAAATTTTAATTAACTTATGATTAATTGGAAAACATTTTTCACAACAAATAATATGAGAATAACTTATTATAACAACAATTTTTTGATTGCATTCTTGACGTTCAATAAGTTTTGCAAAATGTTATGAAAGCGAAATTGATTTGTTAGTGAAGTCTAGCGTCACAAATGAAAACGAAAAATAACCTTGTACATTATTATATGCAACCTAATTGTTATTAATGTATTTTCATCGAAATTTGATAGTTTCAATCTTTTATCTTGTTTAATTAGTAATAAACACGCGAAATGGACTTCACTTTATTTAATTACTTCATAAACTTTCCTAAAATTTGTATCAAATGTTGAATTTCAACACAAATTACAATTACATTGCATACAAAGTATCAAATATTTATGTCATTAAAAAGTTTTGCAATTTATATTAATTAAATAAATTCCCACCACTTAGGTGATAACTCCTTGGTCATTATTGTATAATATATAATACCTGTGTTATTTAACTAATTTCAAAACAAGAGTCATACTTCTCGTTAATTAAAAATATATATTCAAACATAAATTTAAGTGAATTTTATTCAGACTTGACTTAACATAATTGAAAATTAATTAAATTGAATGATACGGAAGCTTTTGACACGATTTTTATGTGTAAACCCACTAACTATCACGAAGAGTTATCAATGCAATGATCTGAAACACTTTACTATTCAAGTATTCATAAATTGTATTCACATATAAAAAGATGAATAAATTTATAAAAACCTAATCTTTTGGTCTTTAAACTGTTTTTGTGAGAAACTCTCATATCTAGAGTAAAATTAATTACAAAATTCCCCTTAAATTATAATTCAAGCACTTATGACCACCCCTTAAGTTATGCAGCACTTGAGATGGAAAACCGGAAACATTGCTTAAAATTATGACATAATGTGAAGACAAATGACATAAAAATTTTCCTCAAGAAAGTTGTCATAAAATATGTAAAGTATTTATCATTTGTGACAAAAATGTCGAAAACATAAAAAACATTGAATATTGAAAACAGTTTTGAATTATTCACAAAAAACAGATTTATTATTCATTTTTATTATAAATAAAAAACAAAATTAATATTATTTGACAGATATTTGGTAATAAATATTAAATGTTCCGAGTCATACAAATTCATTTCAACACACATAGATTCAAGTACTGGTACTCAAGGTACTATACATGTAACAGTACCATGGTACAAGTACAAGTACATTGCAAATAGAAATATTTGAATTTCAGCTCTAATTTCATTGAAATTACAATATTTCCTATGAAATGAAAATTCAAGTGTAATTTGAATTGTTTTTCAAATCATTTTTTTATTGCATAACTTGACAATCAATTGGACGTAAAAACACCTGAAATATCGCAACAATTGGTGAAAAAGTTCAAAACATTTTCAAATAAATAATAAATTAAAAACATTTCAATAGATTTGGATATTTCTCACGAATTGCTTATTTTATACCAAAAACCAAAAAAGAAGACAAAAATTGAATATATTTTTCTCAATGTATTCACAGTATGAGTCCCTTTCCTACCGATCCATTCATTGGAGACTTTTTGAACAGATTTGATATAAAGTTGAAAAAGTTTTGTTCAAAATATGAATACAAAGTGCAGACCCGGAATGTGGGCTCAATTTGGGTTTACTTTTGAACATGACTTCAAAAAAGAGAAGAAATAATTATAAGATATATATAATAATCGTTTACAAGACTTGAGAGACGAGAGCCCAGAGACGGGAAGATAAGGGGTTTTCATAAAACCATTTTTCAAATCCTATTATAAAAATAAAAAAGGATTTCAATATTTGAATATTTTTTATATTTCACTATAAGTTGTAATTTTAAAAACTTTTTTCAACAAAAAGAGGAATTTTATTGAAATATATAACGAAATTAGAAAATAATGTTATATTGAAAGCACTGAACAAACAATTGGTATATAATTAAAGGGTTTATAACAGACTTTAAACACGACTTTTGATGAAACTCTGAAGTTATATCCAATTATAGCTAATATTTCAGTTAACAGAGGTCACAATCAGGTGCACAGAGTTCACAGCATTGATGTCTGACTTAAGGGGTATTTTTTAACTAAATTCTTAAATAACGTTACGATTTATGATTAAGGGGTTTGTCATCAGAAGCACTCAATTAGACCCAAAAGTATTGACAATAATATTGAAATCGGTTTCAAATGATTGCAAAAAACATTTACAAACGTTATTGAAGTGAATGTTATTCAACACTCACTGTATTAGTGAAGGCATTGAGTGTCGGCTACAGTGAGGACACTGTAATGTGTGTTAATAGTGTCGATGTGTTTGTGTTTGTGCTGTAAAACAGTAAAAGTTTTTGAGATAACAGTGAAGTGAAGGCAAAGACTGAAACAGTTTTAACGTTAAGTAATATATAATTAGTCTTTCGGTTAAATCTGGTCTTCATTTCAATCAATAGACAAATCATTAAAGCAATTGATATTAACATCAAATAAACGGTAAATAAATGTCTAATTAATTATAACTTTAATTGAAATTAACTTTTGTTTTGAAACACATTTTTGTGATGTTTTTCACTTATTTTTGTTTTGATTTTTGGGTTTTGTTTTGATTTTTGAATACATTTTAAAGTAATTTAATATTTAATGACTGAATGAATGTCTGAATGAATGACTGAAAAGTGTTTTTGAGATTAAATTATAATTAAATGAGTTTTCAATTGGTTTTGACTTTTCTTTGACTATAATTATAGATAAAAGTTGTCTAAAGTTGTCGTAAAATACAATTATTATAAAAACAATTAAGTCTTTACTCAAGTCTTAAGTGAAGGTACGGTTGGTTTGGTATAAGTGTTGTCCAATAGTGTTAGTGATAACCCAATAGAGACCTACCAGTGCTTACCAGTGCTGTAAATGTTGTAATATTGCAGACAATTGTATCACTTCTGCGCTTTAGTGTCCAAAATGGATGACTCCGTCGACTCCTTCGGCAATAATCGGCTAAAAAAGCATTTGATGTTTGCATTAGAGGGCAAACAATCCCAGCTATCCATGCAATCGATGGCTTGCGTGCACTCGTAGTATGTGTGCCATCAGACTGGCTGTGGATCTAAGCGTTGATTGAGTCAAACATTTACTGTTTTATATCATTTCAATAGTAATTCATATCTGAATCCAAATCTACTGACAGTTAGTCCTTATTATCAAAGCTTTTATCCATTGAGTGATTGTATACGAAAAGTGAGAGACATTTAACTATAACTGTGAGACAAACAACTGATCCGTTGGTGTCATCAGTGATGGTGTTGTCTTCAATACCGCACTCTTCGTCCCAAATAGACGCCCGACTGAAGCTATATCTCATAGAAATGCCGCGAAGAGTGGCCTTCGTTGACATCCAGAACAATCACGTGTAAGGCTTAAGACATTACCACTTCTTCCGGTGTTTTACTTTCAATCAAATTATCCATTAATTCATTATTCAATGCAATAATAGTTTTGACATTTATTTTGAGAAAAACTTTCATTAAATTTAAAGCAAAATATGTTTTCAATTATTTTTTGCTTCACTTTTCGCTTCAAATCTTGTTTTTCTCAAAACTCTTGTGTTTTTTTGCATTTGGTTTTGATTTTTGCATTTAATTTGTGTAAAAGTTTTTATAACTTTTATATACATTCAATGAATGAGTGCTTTAAATGCTATGTATTTTTATTATACACTTATCGCACACAAAACTGTTGTTAAAATTAGACTCACTTTTAGAGTTGAAGTGAATTTTCTAAAAGCGTTTAAAATCTCAAAAATATGTCTAAAATATGTGTTTCCTCTCCAACACAGAGAGCTCTTCGTCTGAATGACAGAACAGTTATAAAAATAGTTTTCAATACTTTTATTCACTTTTAATAATATTTTTGTTAATATTTGAGATTATTTTGTCTTCAAATCAAAGTTTAATTCAATTTTATATTCAAATGTTTTGCTGTTTTTATGACTCATTTTTCTTTATTATTCAATTTCTGCCTATTTTTTACTTTTATTATTGATTTTTAGTTTTAGATTTATTTTCAGTACTTTTAGTGCAATTAATGACAAATTTAATACATGAATGTCTGAGCCGTTCAGACGTATAACGGTATTTAAGGGGACTTTTCTGAGTCTCTCAACTCATGTGTATATAAATAGAAATATTTACCCCTTTTTAAAGTTTGATCGACTTTTCGCATGACATTAATCGTATGCAAAATTGTCTAACTGTGTGCTAATGCATGCAAAAAAGTCACTGATTATTGATTATTGATTGGTTAGCCGTTGGTTACCCCCGGAATAAATGTAATTAAATGACAGTTTTATCGATGAAATGGTTTTAAATTGTGGTATTTTTTACTAAAATATATCTAAAGTGTGACTCAATTTTGATAAACTGTTTATTATATGTGTTTTTATCTATAAAGCAGTTTTGAGTTACCATTAGGTATACAAATCTTTGATATTATTTGATTGTGTCGTAAATATTGTGTCAAATGTTTTGACATACCGTTGCGACTGGCGATCAGGTGCTCAACAGCGGCACTGAATTGACTGAAAATAGTGTGCAATAAATAATGAAAGCATACAAACAATACAAAACACAAAAAGATTGCATACATTGTAACCAAAACTAAACTTTTTCTAAAAACATATTTATTGTCTTTATTTCTATTATTATTGTTATTGTATTAAATCCTCTCTTGACTGGCATTTGCACGCAATGGTAGACATTGTATGCAAAGTTCATATCCAGTACGGGAACAGCTATTGTATGTAAATCGGCTGACGATTTCATAAACGGGAAGTATTGCTGATATTATTGTCATATTTTTGACTTCAATCTAATTATCTGTAGTTATTATTATGGCTTCAAATGTCAGATCCTATTTGAAGGTCAGATGAGATAAATAGGGATTAAATTAAACAGAAATTTTAAATATATTTTAGTTTTTGTTTTTTATTCATTTAAATGATTGCTTGAAAAGAGTTTAGAGATTTTGATGTTTGATATCGACTACTGATTGTCACAACTGATTATACAATTGAATGCTTTTTATATGTCTTTTGAAATATCGCAACAAATGTTGGATTAAATAAACATTGAATTCAAACAAAACTATTCATTAATTCATTCATTTCTCACGAAAACTATAAATCGTTTTGTTTTTTTGTAAGTGCTTTCACATAATTATGAAAATTGAAAATATGTTTATTATTATCACTAAATTGAAGGCAATTAATGAATACCTCTTTTTCACACTTCATGAAACAAATATGTCTTTGAATGCTATAAAATGTTTTTAACATTTATTTCTCAATTTTAGTCATAATTTTATCATTAATTTGGTATAAATTTTATCTCAAAAATCATATTTCTTTTTTGCTGTCAAACCATCTCTGAAACAATTCTTTATATTTTTTGTTCATAACATTCAATAATATATTAATGAGTTGTTTCTCAATGGATAACAACGTCTCTATTAATATTGAATTGAATTTGAAATCTCTTTAATAAGAAATTGTTTGCAATATATTATCTGAAGAGTAGATAATGAATGACTTCCTTTGCTTTGATGTCTAATTTCAATACATAATAATAAGTTGTGTTTTATATACCGTATATAATATGTAATCAAAACTGCGTTCACAATCAAAATTAGTTTATCTTTTATTTATAAATACAAAAATCAGTTGAGGTTTGGGTTTGGGTTTAAAGTTAACACAAAATTCAGTATAAATTGATTGCAATGCGAAGTCAATTGTAAACAACGATTTGGCCGTGAATTTGAAATTTTTGTTTTTATTTTACACATAGTTTTTGTTTGATTGTCTCAAACGTGAAGTCATTTGTTATTTAAGTCGTGTATGTGTTGTATATGTTATGACTCTTAAGACAGTTTCGTGAAAATTGATTATTAAATAAGTGTTTGTTTTATCGTTTTATTATTAGTTAATATTGTTTTTAGTATTTTGTTGTATATCTCTTCAAATCAGTCGATCCTTTAAAGCAATTGTGAAATATTTGCTGAGTTATGGCAGACATAAGGTTAGAGACTATTATTAACTATTATTTAATTCAATAGCAATTCATTTTAAAAGTCATTTTCAAATCATAAAACAATACAAAAGGCAAACGTTTTTTACTACTTATGTTATGAACCGAAAAGTTTGTGCCAAAAAAGTTCACATCAGTTGTGAACTGAACATAATTTTTTTATGTCAGTCATTGCCTGCCAGTGCTTGCAATCCTATTATTTGTTTCGCCTCATAATTGTTGCATAAGTGATGACATTTGTCTTCAATTGTCTCCGGAGTAGTGCTGAGACACATCTAAACTGATCCGAAGAGCTCTTCACTCCTCAGAGAATACAATATTTTTTATTCAATTCAGTTCTTCAGATGTAATTCAGATGTAATTGAATGCAAACAATGTTAAGCATTGTATTTGTTATCTACGGTTCAAATCCATAATAACTTTGAGATGACTTCTAAGTTACACAACACATACCACAGAGTTTATCGTCACTAATGAATGGGATAACAGTTTACAATCCAATACATAATCAATACATTATTTTTAGCTCATCTACCCCTCCATTGTCTCACTTTGAAGTCGGGCTTCAAATCTCTTTGAAGTCTCTTAAAAAACTAATCACTGTTTTTAAGGCTTGAAATTGTTTTAATGGTATTTTGAATTAGTTTTACTTCACTTCAAGTTTAAAATTAATTATTTCTTAAAAAGCGATTATATTATCAATAATTTTGGTTTTTATTAATTCATGAAATCTTATTTCATTTCATTTATTTATTTATTCCACGAATTGTTGACTTTTTTGTTCATTTTATTGTTTTTTATATTCATTTAATGTATTCATTGAATAAATGTTTATTAAAATGTTAATCAGTTATGAAAACCGTTTGCTTGGATTGAAATTGTGTTCAATTTGACATAAATTTCAATAATTTGTCTATAGTTTCATAGGTTTGCCATTAATTTGATAGCAATTTGATTAGATTTGAGATTAAATGATGTGAGGATTGGCTGTAAATGTTGTATAAATTGTTTTTATATTTATTCAAAAACTTTATATCAAATGCATTGAAAAATTTAATTAAAATACCAAAAAGAGTTAGTCTTTCAATCATTTCAATCATAATGTGATGTAATCTCTAATTTTTGAAAAAACTTTGACCTCGAATGCAATGTAATTGAAAAAACAGAAGAAAAATATTTTTATGTTTTGTTTTCAAATAAAAGTTGTGAACATTGGCTGACATTTAAGTCAATCCACAAAATATCGATTTCTCATCAAATATTCATTGAATTACTGCAACAGTTTTGCTGTGAAAATAGACATTCCCTGCCCTCAGATGTGCAATGAGTCGAAAATGTCTTATGTTTTGCATTATTTGAATGAATTTTCATAAAAATAAGTTTTGATCACGAATTCAGTGAATTCACTGTCAAATGAATATTACTTAACATTAAAAGCAATGGTTTGAGAGTTGAGAGCAAAATAGAGATTAAAAATAGAAAATAGATTTTCAATGTCTTCAAAGTCTGAACACAATATCTGCAAAGGATTTGTTGGTTTGAGTCAACAAATTATTTTCTGACATCCCTTTGACAGTGAAATGCCTTAAAAGTCATCCTTTCTTGACTTAACTCAGAGCTCAGGGATATTTCAAACAAATTTTGAGTTTATCACTCATTTTGTTATTTAATTGAATTTAATTAAAGACAATAACAGTAATAATGAGTAGATTTTAATTCACTTATAATATCATTCAATTAATGCAATAATTATGTCAATGAAGTCAGCGTTGAATACATTTTAATGCGGTTTCCCTTAATTGCAATTAAGCAGTGATGCGCAGGGGGTAAACAGGAAGCAAATAATTAAGTTTCACGATTTTTTACCCCTTTATACTCCTAAAGAGGTTTAATCCATTCACTGTCTGGATTGGAAGACCCAGAACATTGTTGCGATGACTGACATCAATGCTATAATTAATGAATATCTTTGACATCAATACTAATTATATTTATTAACAAAACTTTTAATTAAAGTATTTATTATTGACTCAACTTTTGACTCAACGCTACTAAACATTAATTAATTATGTTTTTGGTTTAAAAGAGGAAAATATTTTCAAAACATATTAATGTTTTTTAATCTGATATTTGTTTATGAAATAGTGTTTTGGATTTTGTCCCTAAAGTTGTTCATTGAATGTAATTAGTGTTGAAATAAAAACCGAAAGTTTATTATTCAGCAAAATATTCACAAAAATTCACAAATCATTTGATTTTATAGTTAAGTCTAGAAATAGATGTCTTATTATAAGTGTTTGAAGTATTATATAAACATTTAAATGTCAAAAGGTTTTGTGCAAATCATCTCTGATTTTGTTTCAGTTATTTCCGATCCTTTCAATTATTTTTCATCTTTTGACTCCTTTTCCTCATTTCTATCTTTGCCTACATTTGAACCGAAATTTTATGAATTATTTATCAAATAATTTGAGTTATTTTTGGGACAAAAACCCATTATCTGTGCAGAGCTTCGCCCAAAACATTATTAACACAATTATGGCTTTGAAAATATATTTCACAAAATCATTGTATTTTCATGTTTTCATAGGTTTTGGTATAGACTTTGACTTTTTATTTCATTACAAATACAAAATAAAAACAACTTTTTGTGGGATTTAATGCGAAATATTTTTGAAATTACTTTTAAATACATTTACATTAAAATTATGTTAAAATTAATCACATTTTTATAACCCGTTTCTGTTTTTTAATATGCAATTCATGTTTGAGTTTTAATTTTATTCACGTATTCATTGATATATACAAACCCTAACCGCTGATAAGGAGCCAGAATGGGCTCATCCCTACATACCTTTCCCCCTTTGCGTATAACTCTATTGTTTTTAATAGTTTTGATAATTTTTAATGTAATTTTAAATTAGTTTTTACTACAAAAGTATTATCCGATTATTAATAAGGTTTCCGTTATTTGGGTTTTATTTTAGTTTTTATTTTGCTTTACTTTTGTTTTACTCTTTTTTGCTTAAAGTTTTTCTTATAGTTATAATAGTTATGAGTTTTTTGTTTATTATTAATTGATTTTATTTTTAAACATAATTTCTTAATAAGAAAAACATTTTTCTCAATTAATGACTGTTTGAATGAGAGGTTAGTGCAGCGAAAAAAAGTAATAATGTTTTTATTGTTTGTGTTTTTGCCAAACATTTTGTATTTTACTCCAAATCTGCTCTAAATTTAAAATAATTTTTGTTGTGTTTTGTGTTTTGTCGGAAAAAAAATTTGGTTGAGTTTGTGATCGACCGATAAATAAGTGAACCCTTTATTTCACTCAAAGTTTGAGTCTCAAACACAACTATATTTGCATTTGTTTTTGATTATTATCTTTGAATATGAAAACAAATTCAAAACTAAAACTCAAAACTCATATGTAAAGCATATTTTGTGTGTTTTTTGTGTAAAAATAAATTTTTATATAATTTATTTGATTTAAAATAAACACTTTTGACGTGAATTCATATAAGGATTGAGATTTTTAAACTATATTTATCTGTAATTTTAGTTATTATGTAATTTATACTGATATTTGATTTTTTGAATGCAAAATCACCTCAACCTTAGACTAGACTGAAAAGGGGTTCAAATAATACAAATAACAATAATCCCCTTATTTATGGTTTTATTCCAATTCCTGACTCTTTTCATTAAATTTAAATAATTTTTAAGTAAAAGATGAATAAATTTAAATCAGATTTACATCACATTTATATCACATTATAATTAATTATAGTTTCAATCCTTTGATCCAATTATTAAAATAATAATAGGATTGGTATTCAAAGTGTTTATAAAAACTTGAACTCAATTTGATTATTAACTTCGGCTTAAAGTCTGGTATTATTTAAGATTTTTTTTTTACACATAATATATACAAAAATGAGTTTACGTTATGTTTATTTCAAATTCTCATATTTGAAGAGTTGTGTAAACATTGAGTGCCTTTCTCTGTAATAATTAGAAAGTATTTGGTGTTTGAAATGTTTGAACGACTGATAAGAGAAATATTTTACTGATTTTGTATAGATTTTGGCCTCAATTCAAACCAATGTGTTTTGTGTGACATTAGTATTGCTAATAAACTATTTAAATGTTGTTTGAAATATGTTTTTCAATTAAACTCAAACTCAAAAGCCATTCAAAACCGATCGCATTATTCATTAGATTTTTTTGCATTGATTTTTTACAAATCCAGATTTTTTTTTTGAATTTTATAACACTTCAGAGGAAATGAAAAATTTGTGGTTTTTTCACTGAAAATATTTATTTCGTCTTTAATTGAGTCGTGAATTCATTTGCAGAAAAATATTCAGATTTTTGTCAACTTATTAATAATTAATAGTTTTATTAATTATAGATTTGTTTGTCATTTAATAACAAACAAAAAATGAATATTTTTTTTAAATGATTACTATTTTTAACATTTTTAGTGTAAATAAACAACACTTTAATGACTTGTTTTCAAATTCTTTGTGTTTTTTGTTATTTGATTTAAAGATATAAGAATTAATGGGTTTGTCATTACTTTAAGTAATATTTTATTATCATTAATGAAATATGGATTTAATTTCACATAAAATATATGATTTTTATACGCTTTTATGTCATTGAGATTGAAATCAAAATTCTTACTTAAAGTCTATTTTCAAAGCACTTTTCAGTTGTCTTTGAATTCAATATAAAAATAATGTAAATAACAAATGTAATGTTTATAATGTTTGAGCACTGAATCCCTGATCAAAAAACTTCAGTTTCATTGAATTTGTATTACAATTGATTTGTTTATCCAAACAGAATGGACTCAGGAGTGGACAACCCATTCAGGCCGGGCTCAGAGCTGAGCAAAGAGGCGGATATTATCGTAAATTTAATAAAAGAAGGAAAACCTATAACTCCTACCAAAGAAACAGTCGATTCTCCCAATGGTTTGAATGGAATTAATAATGAAATAAATGGCAAAAAAGAGATCAATCTCTTAGAAAAGTCACCCGAAATGAACGGAACGCCTAAAAGCCGAGCGCCAGCTGTGGTTGAGGTACAGCACGGGATTGTGGTTCCGCCGAATGACGCCAAACAAGTGGTGGAAGAGGTGACCATCAAAAAGAAGCGCAAGTGTTGTGCCATTCAGTGAAACAATACATCATTTGTTTAGATATTTTGGTCGAAGACTACAATCATTAGTACATTATTTGACATCAATTTCATTCAGTTTTGTCTTTAAATTCAATGAATTTATTGTCGATGTCTTTGAACTGTCGGTGACTTAGGTATTAGGTATTCATATTACAATGAATAGCAAAAATACCTGCGCTCTCTGTTATAGGCATTAATTTTGATATAGATTTCATATGAAATGTAATGAATTGAATGCCTTTTCAGTTGTTTTGATTGTAATCAATGACAAAATACTAGTCATTATTGTTTGAAAAATGCATTGAAATGTGAGACAAAAGCAAAAAAACTTATATAAGAAGTGATTTGAGTTAAACATCACTTCAATTATCATCCATTCAGTGATCAGTCATTGTTTGCCTTCAATTAAATCATAAATTCCAACCGTTTTTCATATAAAAACCCAATGTTTTGAGTCATCACTACTTCCCATGATTTTCGGTCATTAAATACAACACAAAACAAGAGTTTATTATAAAATATAAAAATTATATAAATATTTATTGTATAAAAAGGTTTCGATCGACTACTTGTGTGAAACTGAAAATAACTTATTATAAGCTATAGTACACTAAACAGAGCTGTCTTTTACATCAATCACTTGCTATTAATGTAAATTTATTTTGTGTTTTCGCCACAAAAACACATTTCTTATCCTAAAAACAATTTTTCCGCTCTTTTCGCAAATCTTTTGCTTTTATTTCGTTTCAATTCAATTGAGTTTAAGATTTGAGTCTATTTTTAGTTTTGATTTTTCATTACATAAGACCCGAAACTATGTTTCTATGAATGCAATCAATCTTAACATTAGTTTACAGTAATTGTTAGTCTAAACAATTCTCAATACAATTATATTGACGTCACCCTAACCTTCAGTTTTAATACCTGTGCAGCAGAGGATCGCAACTATTTTTGACTTGAATTCAAAAATTCAGTTTTGATTACATATAATGTGTTATAATATAAAACTTTAAGTATATTTAACTGTAATAACAATTTTTGTGATATTTTAGGTTTGAATTTAAGTTTAATTTCAAAATCTAATGGCAAATACAGTACAGACATAGAGTTCCTGCGCTTATGCACCCAATCCGCGAGTTTATACCCCTTTTCTAATAGTCTTTGAATTCTTTGAACAAATTGTCAGATATTTGAAGAAATAATATATAAAATGAGTTTAATATTTGATTAAAGTTTTTGTCCGAAAGAAAACTTTTTTAATATAAGTGTTAGAAATGAATGTAAAATAAGATTTATTTGAGAAATGATTTGATAATCAGTTATGAATTGCATGTGATTTTGGATTATTTATTGAAACCATTAAACAATACTAAACACAGGAATGTTATCAGACGTTCAGACCTGGCATTTGCTCATAGAGTTAAACCAATTAAGAGTAAAAGTGGAGTTTTTTTTATCATTCATTCAATACTTTGTGTTTATATTTACAGAAATAAAAAACTTATCAATGATTTTGTGTTTGTCTCTCACTTTTGACTAAATACTAAACAACTAATCAAAAGAACCAAAACATTATAAAACATAACAAATATAACCCAAAACTCCATTATTTTTAATATTGATATGAAATGAACTCATTTTTTCGTGAAAGTGATATGAATTTTGGATTTTATGATAATATCTGTCAATCATATGATAAACAAAGAAATCTTTTTATATATTATTAGCGCTTTTAACTCAAACACAACTTTAAGACCCCTTTTGTATAATAGTTATACCATTTTTGGCACAAATATTGATATAAATTATAAGTTATTTTCAATTGTATTGTATTATAAAGAAAGCGATTATTAATACGATTTCGAGTCATTTTAGTCGATATTTTATAAATAAAAGTAAACTTTGAAATAAATTTACAAAAAAAATATAAGTTTAGGAAATAATCGGTTATTTATTTAACAAAACATTTCAACAATTAATGCATTTTTTTGTCACAAATAAGACATTTTTCGATACAATTGTAATAAATGTTTGAAAAGAAAATGTAACTGTAATTCAGATTTGTATAAATGGATGAGATTTTCATTGAAATACAACAAATCAATAACCGATTCATTCACTTGTGATCACTTGTAATGTATTTATTTATTTATATGAAAAACAAATTTAAAAGAGATTTTAATATATTTGTGACGAAATGGACGTAAAATTCTTTGCATTAGTTTTTGCCATAAAATTAGTAATTATATAAAAAATGACATAAAAATGGCTTTTCATTCACTCATTGATTAAATTTTTGAAATAAATGCCAATAAAATTATGTAATTATTTAAATGACTCTGAGTTTTGTTTATTTTCAATATCATCGGAAACGTTTTTATTTTAGGTCAAACACAAACACAAAAAATGAATTTTCATTCAACTTTTGAAATAATTTTTTATTGATTTCTTTCAATCAAATAATAATTTTAAAACTAATTTACATTTAATATCAGATATAATGAGAAGAAATATAATATAATAATAATATATTGAACTAAACTATAGTTTGTTTTGAAGGCACGGCATATCATATCATATTTGGTTAATGACTGAGAGAAGTAAAGATCCCATTAATTGAGACAATAGTTGTTATGATTTACAAAGTATTGCACAATAATTGTCATCAGATTTTCAAATAATAAATACAATTAAAGATTAAATGAAATGAGAATTAGATTAAAAATATTTTTGAGATTTTAAGGGGTATTTCAAAAGAGAACCCAATAATGAAATGGCGTTTATATATTAAGTGTTCCCTTATTTAGAGATCATATCAAGTGAAACAATAAGACAACAAAATTGAGCCCAAAATTCAATTGAATTAATAATTCTTTCAAATCATTCAAAGCATTCAAAAGTTTATAAATATTTTATAAATTTCTTAAACTATTGCCAAAACAATAGAAATAATAGTCTTTTTGGAGAAAATCCAATAATTATTCATAAATTTATGCAAAATATTGTTTAAATATATTATATATTCAAAACAAACGACTCTTTACTTTAATTCAACTAAAAACCAGAGATTTTATCCTATTTTTCAAAAAATATTTGTTTTTTTACAGACAATTGTCTAAAGTTTTGAAGAAATGCAACGAATATTGAAATAATATTTAAATATAAATGCAATTAAAATATAAAATAAATATTTTCTATAAAATTTAAATTAAAAGTATTTTTGAGTAAAATCAGGGAATAATAGACTAATTGACAAAATTATAAGGGGGAGGACGAGAACCGTATAGATGGGGCGGAAGTGACCCAGGTGACCAATTGTCTTCGTCCACTCCTCTATTAGGCGGAGCACTCGGCGTCGGTCCTCCACGACCTTCAGAATGGCTTTTGTTGTCAACACTTGAATGAAATTTTAACTCAATTTTTATCTAAAACTAATCACAGATTGAATGTCAGACTCACTGTGCGAGAGGAATGTCGTCTTCATCCAAGTTGTCTAATGTTGAGTCACTTTTAAATTGAAATTTCAATCAATTTTTAAATTCAATTCACGTTTTCCTCAATTTATTTGTAAAAATATTTTTACAAATAATTGAAATAAAAATTGATTTTTGTTATGAAATGAGAGGAAAGTACTTACGATTCCCTTCGCACCGGAAAACGCTTTACTTTTTGGTAGAGATTGGAGAGAATGTATGCGAAGAGAGTGGAAGGGATGGCAAGTAGTAGTGAAGATAATACTGAAGACCAAAACCCGTTCTAACATTGAATTGAATATAATTTTAGACATAATTTTGATGTGATTTTCAAAACGGGTTTAGACTTACAAACGGAAGAACTGTTTCTTTACATAAAGCCATAACTGATGAGTTGAGTGCTCTGCTGATGGGTTCACACCTCCCGATCCCCATTTGGAACTAATATGGAATGCATTTAATATGAGTTCAATAGTCAGACAACACATACCTCTTCGACTACATGTCGGGCGTATTGATCAACAAGTGATTCCATGTCCTCAACGAATGCTTTGGCGACGGAATGTATTTCCGTCCGGCCTTTGGTTGCAATATATCTTTGGGCGTCTTCGGCCTGTTTTAATAGAGTGGTCAGCGCTTCCTTCAGACCTCTGTCCCCATAATTAGCTTTGCGTTCAATCTTCTCAATACCTGTGGTCAGGGTTTCCTATAATTTGAATAAACCTTAAAAACAATTCAATCATTGATTAAATGAATTGATATTACAATCGATTCCTTGATTTTGATGACCAAATTGATGGGTGTTTTCAAATCCATAGCTATATTCCTAAGCCGTGCGATGTTTTCAAAGTCATTCTTCGGTAGTTTATTGGACTCTAATTCAAGTTCATTTGAAATGGAGACCAAATCCAATGGTGTTATACTGTGTTTAACAACGTTTGCAAAACTGGAGAAATTAAGTGTTCCTAAAGACGTGTGCTTTAGGTTTTCCAACAACTGATAGCCGTCTGCAGTCATAATGACAACATTAGACGGGTTTACGTCTACCCTCTCCAGGAATGTCTTCATTTTCTCTGTTATTCTATATCTCTGTCGACACAAATAAGGGGTAAAAATAGCAAATAAAGGGTAGAATTTCAAAAATGATTCATTGCTTACATCTTTGAACTTTAAAATCTCAGTAATGTTTACATTGTTTATAGTTTTTCCTGAATTGATCTGAATTTGATTGAATCGATCCAATTGTAGGACATTATAGAGACTGAGGTTATGGTGGCATCGGTTCACCACTTCGGCTAAGTTTGGTTTAACCCCTTGTATGACATCCATAGACTCCGTTAAATGCATTCTTTCGATTCGGTTCTGAAGTATTGACACAATTTGTTTGCTCTGAGGGTCGGAAGGGTTTTGTAGGTAATGACAGAAGACTTTGTCGGAAACACTTCCCAACAGAAAGAGAACAACTGTTGAGACCATTAATGGGAAGAATATTAGAAACAGCAAAACGAGTCCACATCTGAACCAACGCTGAGATGATTTTGAGCGGCGTTTGTAATTATGACGAGTGGGCTGTTGGTTACAGACCCCACACAACAGACCAAACGAGTAGAATATGAGTATTAAGCAGAGTATACCACTCCCGGCCAAACAGGCGTACCATCTGTTCCAACATATGATTAGTATTAATAATGACTGAAAACTACTGATAATTACCGATAGATTTCATATTTTTCTATATATGTCTGTCCTATATATACATTGGCCTTAACTCTATGTAAATCAATGGCCGGTCGACTCAACGCCTGATTGATGTCATCTGCGGCGGCACTCAATTCACTTCCGACGGCTCTGATCTGACGCTTAATATCAGGAATAGTGTTATTAACCGTCGATTGTATTCTTAGACTGATTTCATCGAAGGATTGCTTTCCTCTTCTGATTTCGTTAACAATGTTTGCATTCAATAGGTTTGAGATGTTTTGCATTAGTGGCGACAAATCGGGCAAATCGTCGATACGAGTGGTCACTGAAAACGAGTTCAGAATCCTATTGTACCGATACCTTAGGTCAACGCACACTCGGTCTCTGCACTGTTGCAAGAACTGCTCCAAATCCTAAACATTAAGACAAATGTCAATAAAATTCAATTGATTTCAGATTAAAGCAAAAATTAAATACATTTTTAGACCGCGAGAGCCGAGACTTCAATTGAACGGTCAGTAATCGTAGTTCAGTTGTTTCGCCCGAAAGTGTCCGCAAATCAACCAAAACTGAATCCAATTCTAAACAAACGGAGAATATATTGAAAATGTGATCAAAACAACGGCCGATGTCTTACTCTCGACAATGTCTGTCAAGTTGTCCAAAGCGGCCGCTTCTGAGAGGACTGCGATCCTATTCTTGACAATAACCCCACTCTTGTCCAAACTGTTGGCCAACTCGTCCTCCAATTGATCAAAATTTGTTCGCAAAAGTGTATTCACTTCTAACTGAGTGTTGTTCAGAAATAACATCATATCGTCTGTCGTTTGATTCAATGTTTTTGGCAATTGTTTAACACCTGATCGGATGTACTCATTGGTAACGAAGGCACAGATGACGAAGAATGACATCAATAACAGGAGAACAAAGAGTTTGACAGCACTTATACTGCGAACACAGGGATCGCAAGTGTTGTCAACAGTGTAGCGCTTTTTCTTGTGAGAACTCCTTCGGTTCGGAGAACCAGTGGATGAACTATAGGTGCGATTATGTTTGGCACGTCTTGAGTGCTTTGTTGACGAACAACAACAACAATATATAAATCCAATTAACGGTAAGACTATTGAAACGCTTATCAACACTATTGACGTCAATATAAGACCCCAGAAGTGAGTCATCAACTGATTATCACAACAAATGTTAGAAACAATACATTAATTAAAATGCAATTAAAACTAACCCTTCCTTTGTTCTCCTGGAGCACAGGTATGGGATCGTCAAGTAGTTCCTCTTTGATCACATGATCCGGAAGTCCAGGTGTTTGTAACAGATCGATGACATATTGGGTGATGAGATACAAGTGATCCATACCTTTGCCACTGAAGACAGGAATGGCTGAATGCCATTGACTGTGGCTTTGTTGGGGAGGAATAAACTTTATCTGACGCCACGGGATATCACCATTGATTTCGTTCATCGTTTGATCGATTGGTTGTTCCGTCGGTTAATTGAAACCCAAGTAAATGGCAGTGAATTCAAACACAAAACTAATAATACTTTTAATTAAATATATCTTTGGTTTCACTTCTGGACAACAATTGTCTTCATTTGTCTTCAGTTTTCATTCAAATAATACTTATTTTGGGTTTTCTTTGGATTTTCGGGTTTTTTGTCGCAAATATCACAAAAATTTTAAAACAAAACCCTTAATTGAAAATAAAAAGTGAATGTCTTTTAAGGGGCGAAAGGAAAGTGAGATTCGCTTCGTATGAGTGAACTTCAGATCCCGTTGTTGTCAACATTGAGGTCACGGATCAGTTGTCTTATTGTTGTGACAATGGATTCACTCTATGGCTAACGATATAAATGAAGAAAACATTGAACTCATTGTTAATTAAAATAAATACCAAAACATAAACAAAAGGTTTTGTAAATTGATTTCAAACCTAACCTTAAAAAGGGGTTAAAAACATATTTTTAGTCAACGCTTACCATAAAATCAATTCAATGTTAGAGTCCATCAAAACATCAAATGATTTTCAAAAACCAGTTTTTAATCACAATTTTGAGCCAAAAATACGTTTCAATAATTCAATGGCAAAGAAGACAATGATTTTGACCTCAAATTTGGATCAATTGCTGCACAAATGAAAACATCAATGAAATGATTGATTAAATGATAAACTGAAGACTCATTTAAAACAATATAAGACTAAACACTAATTGAGTTATCGTTTCAGACATTTAATGATAACAACAATAGTCACCTGTTTTTGCATTTCATTCACTCCTCTGTGAACTCAGTCTTCAATGAGTTGTTTGATATCGATATCAATGATAGCTATCATAGCATTGAATCAATGGTTTAATGAACTCTCAATTCATGACAGACTGACTGATGGCTAGCATTGCCTACCAATGCCTACCAATGCCTAAAGTATTGCCAAACCCTTACAATGAGTAGAGTTTTGGGCCTTTTAGTGCTCCTATGACTCCGTGATAGCACTGATAGCACTTCCGGACTGGTATCACATCAACACAATAACTTTTCAAACAATTGAACATCACCTTGGTCATTATTATCAATTATGCAAGCTTATTTAATAAATTAGATGAGGAAGATAAATTTCAATTATATCCAGGTAATGGTAAATATAATATTCATTTCCTAATATATTTTGTAATATTCTTGTGAACCTTAATCTTGAAATCAATTATCAAATATTGGTTTTGAACTGATTGTGAGAATTCACTGAATATTCACTCAATTTCTGAACATTTTTCCCACAATTATAACATTTTCTTAATTTTTTTATACAAAAAAAATATCAAATTTAAACTTAAATAAGATTTTTTTTAAAGAATAGCTTTGTTTGCACAGGTAGTCAACCAGTCAACCATGGTAAGTTTGAAGATTGCTTTATCTTTTAGGTTTGTAATTGTATTTTTTATCTAACCTTTTGCCCCTTAAAGGGGTATTTTTAAAAGTTCTATAAAACAAATTCAAAGGTTTTTCAACTTTTCTAATAATAATTGAAATGATTTTTGAATAAAAAATAAAAACTATTTTAATAACCAATGAATTGATTCAATGTTTTGCTAATTATTTGCTGTTTTTATAATCAAATTAATCGCCAATTAATTAAATCCCAGATTATATCCCCCTTTGAGGCCAAAATTATTGTCAATAAATGAAATTTTGTTTTTAATTAATTGTTTAAAATAAAAACTTTTTTTGTCATTATATGCAGTACTTTACTGTACATCTGATTTACTCTGTAAATTAAATACAGATTGTAATGTATTTTTATTCGGCTTCTGATTGGTTAACGGAAACTGCTATATCGACTCCCGCTCGTGACCGACGTTAAGTGTTAAGACCCTGAACTTAAGGGGTATTTAAATAATTGAAACGTTATTTGTGTTTAAAATTTGTTTATATTTTTAAATGAAATGTCTTTTGAGTTGTTTTGAGTGAAGAGACCGACAAATGGTAAGCAATTGAGACAATACTGTGGTGTCTGTGATGTCAATAGAAATTCCTCGAAGTCTTAAGCATTTGGTGCAGAAAGTGATGAGAGGTTTCTATACCATTGAACACGTGATTGTTGTCGACCTATTGATCCGAAGACAACTCATCAAAGAGGACGATATGATTGAGTTATTGAAGTTTGAGAGAAAACAACTGCGCTCTGTGTTAGCACTGTTGGAAAAGGACAGACTCACGAAGAAGAAGCTCAGGATTGAGACGGGAATGGATGGGAAGGCCAGTCGTCATAACTATTATTATATTAATTACAAGGCGTTTGTAAATGTGGTTAAGTATAAGTTGGATCACATGAGGAAGAAGATAGAGTTAGAGGAAAGGGATCTCACATCCCGGGCCTCCTTTGTGTGCGATGACTGCCATAAGACCTTCACTGACCTCGAAGTGGACCAACTCTTGGACTCAATGACTGGTGATATGAGGTTTGCATTGAATTGTGATTTGGTTTTAGCGGTAATTAATTGCTTGAAACCCCTAATCAGGTGCTCCTTCTGTGGCGGAGAGGTTAAGGAAGACCCGAATCATATGCCGAAAGCGGACTCAAGACTACTGTTAGCGAAGTTCAACCAAACTATGGAACCGCTTTGGCTTCTCCTTAAAGACGTTGAGGACATACGACTGACCACTGATTTACTCGAACCCGAAATCCAAGTGAACTCCGATTCCGGTCTTCAAAACCAATCAAACGCTTCAAACAATGCTTTCACTGGAAAGCAATGGAATGACAAAAACAAAGCCATTAATAGTGAATATGAAAACTCTGTGCTCAACGACAACAAGAACTATACCATCAAAATAGAGGATTCGACCGACGATGGTATGGCAGGCAGTGCTGATCAGGAGTCCACTGTTGTCAAGAAAGAGCAGCCGTCGTGGATGTCTGAGAGCACTGTATCTAATATTAATCATACCATCAATAGTAACACAAATAATGATGTTTTGAATGAAAACTCTTTGAAAACTAATAACAAATATATGTCTAAAAGTAATTCAACTCTTAGTGTGACTCCCAATGAATACACCGAACCCTCAAAAGAAATATTAGAAACCCTTCTCATTCATGAGAAACAAATGGAGAACAGCTCTTCAGCGGCCAGTTATCTCTTGAGTGACTCAACCAATCATTTGTCTAATAATTATAACAATAGTGACAACAATGAAGACGTGATTATGAGTGACGAAGAGGAGGACGAGACTGAAGCGCATCAGCCGGTGGTCAGAGTTGGCCACAAATCCGTGCCATTAAGTGAAGTGAACGATGAGTTGATATCACAGATGACTGAAGAAGAGAAAGAAGAATACATTTGTCTCACACAACAGGTTTACTCTCATATGTATGACATCTAAGATACCTTTCCTTTCATTCATTGGTCTTTGCATTCAAAACAATTCAAATGTTATTTTCAAACAATATATCTATAAAATGAAAGTTTATTTCCAATTCATTCACAAAATCTGTTGTTATTTTAAATTTATTTAATATTACAATAAATAAAACATTTTTTAATACAAAACGACTGAAAATTTATTTGAATTTCAAAAGTGATGACAAAAATTATGGATTTATCTTAACTTCAACTCAAGAGTCGAGCGATTCTTCACTTTTTCAGATTTCTGTTTCAATTGTTTTCAAATTATTCAGTATTTTATTGATTAATAATTTCAAACATTAGTGATATATAATAAGTTGGGCTAGGACATATGCCCGAATCCCATAAGCCCGAACCTATTTTCCCGAATCTATTTGTCCAAAAATATATCAAGGTTATTTATAATTATATCTGTTAGAATATATCATTAAAACAAGTGATATTCATATAATAGATATTGTTTAAGTAGAAACTTTCCAGTGAAAGTCAGTTTCCCCAGGAACATCTTAGGCTATAGAAATATTCTAACACTATAATCATAAATAACCTAGATATGTTTTCGGGAAAATGGGATTTGTCCATTTGGATTCGGGGTTTTGGGATTCGGGCAAAAGCATTATGTCTACCACTGATAATAAGTGGTGAATATTCAGCTACTTTACAACCAAGGTTAATTAATAAGATTGGTAGACAGTATTTATTACCAAGGCAATTATATTTATCGTCACAATCTTTATTACTTCTATTGAAACATACGGAATATCCATTCCCATGATATATATCACAACAGGGTCCTCCAAACAGTTATGATTAATGCGATTAAATAAATATTAATATAAATCCAAATATCAATACTTTATTTCAAAACATCTTTTACTTTATATTTATTTTTTGATTCACTTTTCAATCAATAAAATGTGTATTAAATGCTAAAATAAAAATAATTGTAATTCAGTTTTTATTGAAATAAAGAACCCAGATCATCTTATTTTAATAATTTGTATGTTTCCTAATTTGTGCAATCATTGGTAAATACTGTCTTTAAATACAGTATTGGTTACATAAATAGATCAAATATTTATAAAATATGATAATTTAGAATAACCTTGATCATTTCTTGTAAATATTCTTTGACTATTTAATAGTCACTACAATTACGTTATGTTTCAAATAAAATATCATTTTTAGCATTATTTCAATAAATGATTACTATTTCTCAAATATTATGCAATAATACGTATAACTATCGGTTGAATAGTATTGAGTCATACAATGATTGCGTCGATTAGTTAACTAAATGCGATAAAAGTGTTTAAATATTAAAACAATTATTAAAACAATTATTAACTCAATAATTGATGTCATCTTTCATATAGTTTTCAATGAGTTTTCAAAATTCATATAAATATTGACAAAAACTTCACTGAATTTCACTTCTAATCCATTCCTCAGTTGCGGTCATCTTCTGATCAAATGAATCATTAATTCAATCAAAACCTCAATTAATATCTTATTTTACTTAACGATAAACAGATTCTAAGAAATGTTATTTAAAATTGCATTTCATATCACTTTGCAATCATTTCAACAACAATTACATCATCACATGATTCATATAAAATCACATTTTATGCCATTCAGTCAACATTTGTTTCAATGGATAATCAAAATACTTGTCCTCAGTCTACGTCGGAGTGTTGTTCACCAACCGGTGCCCAAACTTGTCATTTGTGTCCCAAAAGAGTAAAAAGATATCCAATTCCTGTTGAAAATAAAGACGACTCGTGAGTGGAGTAACCATTCATTTAGACCTATAATTGAGTTTTGTTTCAGATATTGGGTGCGAAGGAGACGGAACAATGAGTCGGCCAAACGGTCTCGTGAAGGGAGACGAGCAATTGAGCTTGATAGAAAGACTAGGGTTAGTTTTCTAGAAAATGAGAATGTTCAATTACGCACTGAAGTAAATACTCTGAAAGAAGAAATCGATAAATTAAGGCAATTATTGTACAGGTATTCACACTTTCCTTCATTTCATGTCATTTACAATCTATTTATGACCATTAGGGCAGCTCTAGAGCGCAGGGATGTGACCATTAACTGAATCAAGTGTTAGTTTATTTCAATTTCATTTCATTAAAATATTTATTACAATAAAAGATAAAATCTTATTAAAAATTAATCAGAAATTAAATGATTTTTATACAAACGTATTGTAAACAAGACTTATATATCATTAATAATGTGTTAATTATTTTATGATTTAATTGAAAGATAAAAAATGAATTCATTTTTACAATTGATTTCAAAATATTAATAAAAACTATAAGTTGTGTAATAATTGAGTGAAATATTGAGTGAAATATCTTTAATATAGGAAACAATTAAACCCTTAATTCAAAGTTTGTTTTCTGGGATTCAAATCAAATCATTGAATGAATTAATAATTTCTGAATTATTTTGAATAAAAGTTGACATCAATTGAACCATAAGACGGATAACACAAATGTGTTGGAAATCGGTGTCTAAAATATCTTAAGATTAAAATTTTAAAATTGTTTTAAAACACATAAAAAGTTATAAAAAATGAAATATAAAAACATAAAGAAATATAAAGTTTTGGCGAAAATTCTGTTGCATTTGGCGGTCAAGTAGTTTACACTTCAGCTCTTGAATCACTGCTTTGTGGCTTTGAATGCAGATGTGTTGAGAGTCCATCGGCTCAGAACAAGTGACACAGAGTTAAACTCACAGTCTTTCAAATGATTGTTCAACTCATCAATCCGTACCACTGATTGACAGCCATTTGAATGATAATTGCATTTAATTCTCAGCTTTCTTATCATACAATCCATAGCCCTTGGGATCAATCTTAGACCCGAGGGCTGTAGTGGTCGCCGATCGTATGGACAGGTATTTCTGCCATAAAGCCATTCATAGATGCAATCTCTGCAAAACGTTTGTCGACAACAGGGAGTAACCAATGGGTCGACGAAGATCTGGAAGCAAATACCG
>JAQGAT010000466.1:0-31058 GCA_034687845.1 Pantelozetes paolii | reverse complement strand
ATATTTGGAATCAATGTAAAATTCCACATAAAATTCATGTATTATTTGCTCGGGGGGAATGTAGTAATGCCAACCCAAAAAATGACGAAATGTTTGATTTAAATAAAACATTGATTTTTGTTGTTATTGTTATTCATTTGTAATCATTATTTACTAATTGAAAAAAAGGATTACTGGAAGGTCTTATTAATAAAGTTATTTGTTAACCTGGACAAATATGAAATCTAATTTTAGAGATATTTAGTTATAATCGCATTGTTTTAAAATTATTGTCATTTTTGATATCAAATAATACAAATAATTTCATACTCTTTGTAATCTTAGTCATTTCAAAATCTCTAACAATTCAATTTAAAGAAGAAAATAACATTGGTGCTCTACTAAAATGACATGGGATCAAGAATCTTATCACCAAAAAACAGAACGAGTTTATTAAAGATTATAATTTGTTATTAATTAGCCAGGTTGCATTTCAAATCTAGCACTTAATTTAAATATGAAATAAATTGCACCTAAAAATGGTTTTACAAAAATATAAATAATTGACATTGGACTATTTTCTTTTACTAAAGCCATAAAAGTAAATACTAATAAACTATAATTTCTATATATGACTCCATGACTCCATGACTCCATGACTCCCACCCCCATCATAGTTATGCGTATATTTGTGAAAAACCTATTATTTAATAAATGAAATGCATTTCAAATTAAATAATAATTTATTTTTTCTTTACTTTTTATTCATTTATCTTTTGGTAACAAAAAACCAAATCATTTGAATGTTTATTATCTATAGTTATATAAAGATTGCCTTAATTTGAACCCAAGTATTGAAACAAACACTTTAATGACATAATTTATTAATCTTAAAATCTTTAGTCATATAATATAAAGTGTACTAGTGCAATTAGAACAGTACAAAGACTTGCATAATATGCCACACATTCTTCAGTCAATAACCGTAAAAACTGCTAATAATTTATGTTTGATATTAATGTATATAAAATCAAATCATTATTTTATACTATAATTACAATCGTATGAATGATTTCGCATAAAAATAAGACATTTTTATAATTATATTGTTTTCGTCTAAATATATGCTCTAATGATCTGAAGTGTGAATCAATACAAATATATTATTCAAATTAGTTTTGTTTTCACTTATTTTCAAAGTATTATAACAAAAATGTTGAAAATATTTTCATTATTTAATGGATTTGATTAAAAATATAAAAATCGCGAAAACAATGATTAAAACGATTTAATACAAAGTATTTTTAGTGCAAAACAATGATTAAATCGTTTTTTGATATTTTTTTTATCGGAAAATATTTTTGTGTCAAATACTCATTGATATAGTAATGACATTGAATTAAAAATATTGAAAAACAACAATAAAGTCAAACAAATGATATATTTTGCAATGAATTTAGTTTATGATTGTGTTTATGAAAAACTGTTTTATTTTTAGATTCATTTAATTTTATGATTAATTTAATAAATGAGTTATTAATGCAAACGTTAAACAAATTTTCAGGTTTTTATTCTTTCAATTCAATTGTGTTTTTGGGTTTAAGTATAGATAAGATTTCAAATTAGTTTATGTGTTGTAATATCTCAGCGATAGTGGGGTTGAGAGTAAGGGGTAATAAAGGGTTAAGATTAAAAAGTTTAACAAAGAATAACATTTCAATCAAATGTTAAGAAACTTAGAAATAATTGCAATTAATATTTGAGTTTTGGGTTATATTTGAAATTTAAAACCAAATTCATAACAAAATTCTTAAAATATTTTAAAATATTTTAATATAATTTTCATTTCCTTTAAGTTATGAATCAATTAATTATTTAAAGCATCTGTTAATATGTTTTTCTTAATAAATATTTGCAATTAATGTTCAAAACCTTCGTTTAAACAAAATATTTTTATTCAATCAGTGTTTCCTTGAATTGAATTGAAACTTAATTTTATATATTTTGCAGATTTTTATCTGATATTTGTTTCAAGTTATTGAAAACAACCCAAAAATAAACAAAAAATAATTTTATGTTGCAAAACATTTTGATAAATGAATTAAACTAATCCTGGATTATTGACATTCGAAATCAGGTTACCAGGGTGATATTTTGATCATTCACTAATTGCTGTTTATAATTGAATATTAATATAACAATTGCATTAAATTTAATAAATCCTTAATCTATTTTAAATTCATTGTAATTTATAATTTTATTCAATGACTCAAACTTTATAACAATTTAAATGTAAAAATACTTATTAATCGTTTCATTGAATATATTTTTGTGAATAAACCCTTCAATTGTTAAACAAATTCAAAAATAAAACCTTATTTTATGTAAATTGTGTTGAAATTGTTGAAACAATTCGTTGAAACAAGTAATCAGTGATTACTAATCACTGATTACTAATCAGTAAATAATTGCAATTTCAGTATTCAGTGATTAATCTAGATCAGTGTATTGTAAATTTGTTAAATCAATCAGATTTATAAATGACCCTGAGTAATTGTAACAGTATTTTGCTAATACATAATGCTTTTAAACTCCAATCCCTAAAACTATTGTTAGAATCAAATCATAGGAAAATACAAACTCTTGTGTCGATTGTTAGCACTAAATGGTTTGCTGTTTCCTATCAAAGAGTTGGACAAAAGATAATGAATTATATTAACAATAGTTTATATCTCTTCTAATCTTTAGTGAAGATCAAAGACTCAACGACAACAATAAATGATTGAAACTCTAGTTAAGGCTTTCAAATCTATTTCCTACCATTCCTTACATTTGATTTATATCACATTTGAAGTGCATTTTTCATTCAATCGATAATTTGTTTTGTTTTTCAATTCTTACTCTATTATATGTAAAACAAAGGTATGAAGTCTTAAACAAACGATAAATGAATAAAAATAAACACATTTTCTGTTAAATAATAAAAACATTTTTAATTAAAATTCAATTCATTCAACAATTTTTGATATATTTTTTAAACAAAAGTAAATTTAATAAACATTTTCAGTAATATATCGGTCTTTCGGAAGATATATAACCAAAAGCGACAAAATGATAGAAAAGGTAATAATTGCACAAAAAATGGACAAAAGATTAACCCATTTGTTGGAAACGCTACCAGACTTTGACTCCTTTTCGTTAACCACTGGTTTTTTAGTGCCACCGCTCGACGCCTCTGTATCCAAAACATTCAAACAAATGGTTATATCTCTTAGTTTTTGAATCGGCTTTAATTGTCCCTCAATTAGTCCTTCGGTTTCATTGAATGAGTGAATAATCATTTCTCTGTAATAAATATTTGAAAACAAATGCAATGTTTGATTCATTCCTTTGGATTCTTTCGGAAACACTAATAGTTGTGCGGAATCTATGACTCCATTTGGGAACCAATCACTTGTGGGAAAGGCCGGGTATCTCGTTATGTCTGAACCGGTGCTCGCCGTACATATAGACTTCCATTCCATCACTTGGTATGTCTTGTCTCTGAATATAATAATTCTATTATCCGTCCAATCAGTGATGGCATCGATAGTCATGTTTTCAGTAATCGGTTTCAATATTTTGGCCAAAAGTTGGTGATCATTGAGTGAAGTCTTTGCTTTCCATTCATTTGTCTTTACTGAAAATGTGTACAAATTGTTGGATGAAATCAATAAGAGGTCTAAAGAGCCGTTGGGACAGTCGGTCGTATCTAAGAACAACGCGGCGTCTACTTTGGACAGACCTTCTGGTAATATTTGGGGTACTCTTCTGTTCAAGTCCTTTGTATACCAATAGTAGTGTTTATGAGACAGAAACTCATAAATTGTTACTTCTGTGTCATTTGAATCCTTTTTTGTGGATTCAGAGAAGGCTAAGGCATAGGAATCATATCTAAAGTTTTCATCGCACGGGTGTATAGTATTTATGTTATGGACAGATACAACAAATAAAAATATTACAAAAACCAAGAATTGTCTTAATTTTGTAAACATTTTGAATTATGTTTTAATTATTTTAATCACAAACTCTCGCTCTGACTATGAATTGAATTTAGTTTTAAACAAAAATCAGATATCAATATCACTTGAAGTGACCTAAGTTTACCAAAATAGAGTCCAAATACAAGTGAATTCCTAACTCTGTCTATCTGTCCATTCAGTGCCGCACAGATAGTCCATAAAATTAAGATTATAATTAAACTCTTTATATCAATATTTATGCTATAATTTAACAAATTTTTAAACATTAAAAGTATTAATAAAACTCACAATTCATTGATTCTTTGATTTATTAATGAAATTCAAATAATTTTTTAACATTTTTCACACAAATATTATTTTAATAATAAAAGTAATAATAATAATAACAAATCAACTGTTAATACAATAAAATATATTTTCTGTTAAATATTTGGGTTTAAAATAATTTACAAAAATATTAAACACTTTGAAAATAACTCTGAATTCCTTAACCATATTATGATATTTCAAAAATGCATACAATTATCAAATATTTTAATTCAAATTAATTACAAAATAATTTCAATCAAAAACTGATTTCATATGAAATATAACTTTTATTTATTAGTTTTTATTTGAATTATTTGATGAAAATCTGATTGTATTTCAAACAATCCTTAAATTATTTGAATTCCTCTTTCATTTCAATCATTTTATTTCCAATACATTTTAAATAAGTTTTCAATTCAAATCAAATACACTTTGAATGCAATTGAAATATATTTCCTATTTATAAGACTTATCACAAAAATTAATGTAAAATTGAATCTCAAAAAAACATTATAAAAATATTCATTGAAAACAATTGTCTTTTTCGTTGTCTTTGAATAAAATCTAATTATTTTGTATTTTCTGTACATTTCTATCGAAAATATAAATTTGTTTTCAAATGATATAAAAAACAATTGAATGAAAGGTTATATCCTTTTAGTGCCAACATTGATGAGGTATTTGCAGCAATGGGTCAACAATTGTTTGTCTCCCGAATACAGTTCAGTATTTACTTCACGGGTATAGATGTCGAGTCCGTACTGACCCTCTTCAGGAAACTTAGCAAAGAAGGTGACAATATCATCATCAAGGTGAGCCGAAACAAATTTAGAGAGCTTTTTCTCTTCGATACCATTCTTATGCAAAGAAGACATAAAATCAGTCAATTGTCTCGACATTCGGAACTGTATTTCAAGCGTCTTCTCAGAGAATATAAGCGCGTCTTCGTGTGTGAGTGGTATGAGTCCAAAGAGTCGGGTGGCCTTCAGTGGTCCCCATTCACCACTTGCACAGTCAGGCAACGGCACCATAACTGTCTGCAAATCGTCGCATTCAATCTTGAATTTGCAAACACTCTTGAACTTCATGGGCTCTCCCGTCACATATTCTCGAGGAGTGGTAGCGTTGGCAAAGATATCCATAATGAAAGACCCACTACAGGGGGCGTGAACTCTGAAGGACACCATATTTCCCACAACTGATTGCATAACAAATCTCTTGAGGCCAATGCCGTCGAAGGAATCGGTGTCTCTATCATAGAATTTCAGGTTATAATGAAATATAAGACTTGGAGTCATGTTTGTAGGCATTCCTATCCTAACAGTGGAAGCGCCCGAACTGTCAGTGAATAAAACAGCTCTTATCTGGTCATCAGTGAAATAAAGTCCGTATCTGAAGAACAGGGACCTAACGAAAGGCAATTCCTCGAATTCACTGATAGAGATGGGTGTCTTCAAGAGCTGCCATTCCGACTGAAGGGGGAAAAACTCGTATATAAACTCTTTGGGATCGGTTAGGAAGTAGTGGTCGTCGTATTCATATCTCAAACTATCAGATTTGCCTTTACTTCCAGGTTTAGGCACTTCTTTAGCGTTGACCAGATGTCTGGCCCCCCAATTGCATTGTACGAAACGCCAGGCGCCGGCAACGTATACAGCGTTCCAAGAGTTCCTGAATCTGTTGTCTTCAAACCTGACTCCTGGTTGATATCCAGCGCTTTTTGAATAACCCTTAATGACTACACAATGCAAACCCGCGTAACTGTAAAATACAATTCATTTGATTATTAGTTTTAATTATATAAATAACTCGTAAAAAGGGGCAAATAATGAGCCATAAATAAGGGGCTAATAACTGGATGTCACGTCTATTTAGAGCCAAACCTTTAAAACAATTTAATGATAGAAATGGTTCACAAATTTGGGTAAAAAAAAGTTTAAAACAATTAAAAACTGAAGAAAACTATTGTTTAGATTAAAAATTATTACTTTTTTTTAATGAATGTTTGAAATAATTTCAATTAATTTGCGCTAAAAATGATTGAAAATAATTATAACTAAAGACAAAACAAAACAATTTTAACGACGATCTCATGAATATTTAAAATTAAATAATTTATATAAAAAAGTTCAACACATTTATAGTGTATATAATTTGACAAATAAGAGGACAAGACTATAATTAAGTGCCAAAAGCGTTGATTTATTTTCTTGTAATTCAATGAAACTTTTATTTAAGGATTAAATGACTGAACACTGGATTTGAATAAATAATAATTTGAATGCCTTTTATGTTAAGGCAATGAAAACAAAAACAATAATCAATTGCTATTAGATTTCAAGTCCATTGAGTTATGAATACAATTGAATCCTTTGAAGACAAATGAATTGATGGGAAAGTGGGTCATGACTTTCTGCCGGAGCTCATTGCACGCAACAATTTCTTAAGACTGAAGAGTTAGTGAATGCGTGCATAAAAGTCACACCACTTAGAGGTCGTATGGATTAAGTGTTAAATACTATGATTTGAATATAATTAATGAATCGGAGGCACAGTCTTACCTACAAAGCCGTTTGAAGAGGACGTGATAGCTTTCGGTGCCGTGTTTTATACCCCTAAGTATCCCCATAGGAGTGTCGGCATTGATATCGTCATCAAATTTAATTGTATTTAAATTCTTAACAGTAATCCACCTGAAGATAGCCCTCGCCTTCTCCACGTCTGTAATACAACTGCCGATCAGTAATCGCACCAAATCTGTGAATGTCTTTTGGTCTTCACGCGCGACCTATCAGTCAATGAAAACATAAAACAATTGATTATTAATTGAGTGTCTAATGAAAGCATACATTAATAGCAATCTGGTCCAATTCTGCGAACACATTTGGGTCGTGGTATATATCCATCTTAGATATAATAGGAGGGCTGGGAGGGGGTGGTTGGCTCGGGTATGGCATTAGAGGCGGTTCATCACTACTTATATAACTTCTTTCGTTTGTCTGAATTGAAATGAATTGAAAACAAATGAATCAAAAAATCATTGATTAATAAAAACTAATTTTGAATTACTTGTGAAAACTCATTGAACTTTTCTGATATCAAATCAATCATTTCACGACTTTGTTTGTCCACCAGTTCTGCCGTCGCCTGCCGTTCCTGTTCTAACAGTTTTCTTGTCAACGATTCCTTCTTTCGGTCCAACTTTACGGTCATATTCTTCTCCAAATCCTCCCTTTCCTTCTGGTGTCTGATAGTCAGAGCCCTCTCTTCATCATTGCTTATCCTTTTCTTTTTGGTATTAATCTCGTGTTGGAATCGGGATGTGATTCGTTCCAACTCTTTCTCCCATTCCTCCTGTTATTCACAAAATACATAAATTAATAAAATATGTTTGAAATAAATGTTTAAAACAAAAGTAAACCTGAATTTGTTGACTAATATTTGTTTCTTCTTCGGCCCTCTTCTGCGAGAACTGTCTATAGAGTGCATCCTCTTCTGCCCGGTGTCTCATTTCAAGCTTACGTTGGGTTTCAGTGTCCTTAAAGATTACACAATAATTATTTTCTCATCCGTTAGTTAACAGTTAATAATGTTTTGATATAAAGAAAGATTGATTTGTTTTCAAACTTTGATAAATGAACTGAAAATGAAAACCCAATTCATGAGAAAATGTTATTTTTATAATTGAATTCGTGTTCAATACTATAAGTGCTTTCAATAAGTGATTGATTAGAAAATGATTTTCATTTTATTTCATAAATGTTATCCAATTTTCTTAATCAACGAAATCTACACTTAAATAGACAGGAAGTTTAACACCGTTTTAATAACAGTGCCGTCAGTATTAATTGTATAGTAATTTAAATGTTTGATATATTTTTCGCAAATATTTATATTTATTTATTGAATATATGAGTGAAATATAACGATATATTTGTTAAACAACTCTTTGTTGGCCTTAATTTGTTTGAATATCAATACATATAAAGAGAAATTTAATTATATATTACTCTCTAATCATTTGATCAGAGGTTTTGGTTAAAAAACAAAATAATGAAACTGTGATTGAAATTCAGGACAAACTTCTCTCAAACCATTCATTTTGGCTTCAAATCGAGAAATAATAAAATACTTCTTGTTTTCAAAGTAATATAACTTTTTTATTGTTTGAGTGGAAAGTATGATTGAAAAATACATTTTCATATATCCGCCCATAAATTAACAATCAATTGAAGTATATATTGACAATCAGTAGGTTTTTGTTGGGTTTGTTGTTCTGTAAGACTTATAGTTATATTTATTTTTCATTGTTTTTTGTCCCCCTTTTTGTTTTGACAAACTGTAAAATCACTTGTGATATAAAAGTAACCTTGGTTATTTCTAATACTTTATTGCTAGTTAACAGTTCATTGTTCGCTCTTATGTAGTGAACAATAACTTCTCAATGAATTGATAGAGAAATGCAAATAATCTGTAATAAAATTGAATTTAAAATTCAAATTTAATTACAATTTGTTTATTCACTAAAAATTTTAAATTCAAAAACTAATGAAAACATTATTTCTCTTATAATAATGTAAAACAATATTATAATTGTGTTTATCGTAAATCAAAGAATGAATGAAATATTGATTTTTAAGTAATTGTATGTTTGAAACGACAATAAGTTATTCATTCATCAAATATTTAAATTTTAAACGATTTATCACTCAATTGTCTAAAAGCTGTTTATGTGTCAGACAAAGCCATATTTGAAGAATATTTACTGAATTGAAATCAATTGTAATTCAATTCATCCAAAAATTTATTGAAAATATTTTATATAAATTGAATTAATTGAAGAAAAAATGATAATTTAATTGTAATTTTTGGCTTTGAGTTCATCTCAAAGACACGATTTGATAATTACTTGCATTTTATTAATCGATTATAGTTTTAAATAAATAATATTTTACTACAGATGTTATACAAGGCTTACAATTATGAAATCAATTTTCTTGAAAACCCCTAAACATCTAAAAAGTAGTTGAGATGAGAAAGTAGTTAATCCTAATTAAAATTAGTTTCAGATTTCCTTCCCTTTGGTTTGAGGACTGACTAAAAATTCTTTGTTGTGTTTGTTATCTTTAATTAAAGATTTTTGTGATCTAAATGTTAAACAATTTTTTCTTAAAATATCTTGAAATGTATTTTTGTGTCAATTGTTTTGACCAAAAAAAAATACAAAACATTACTGTATTTTAATTACTGTTTAAATGATATCAAAAATCTAAAATATAATCTAAAAGTAATTACATTTGAATTTAATTCAAAACTTTTGCATAATTTTTATACTTTTTATTTCCTTTTTAAATGAAGTTATTGTATGAATGCGTGTAATAATTAAGAAATAAGTTTCTACTCCTTTCCTACCTTTCCACTCATGTTAACATATTTTTGAAACAATGAATTCACGACATACTGTGAATAAATTTGTGAAATATTAGTATCGATAACAAAATCATTTGATTTGAATTCAAATTCAATTAATTTTCTATTTTTAAAAATATATTTAAATCTTAATTCAGTTTTTCACAAATGATTGATAAGATTGAATACTTAGGGTTATTTTAAAAGTCAAGTTTTGATATAAGGCTACCTATGCTTGACTACCAGTGCCTGACTGGTGTGATGTCACAAAATTAACAAACATTACAATACATTCTGTAATCGATTCTCAATAAATGAAAATCGATAGACAAAAGGGGGTATAAAAGGGGGTATTATTGGGAAAAAATTAAATAATTGTCTGAAAATGGTGTGAAATATGAAAAATATTTGAATTAATTAATAATTATCTCTTAAATGAAGTTCAACTGAAACGAGTCGACAAACAATTATAGACTTTTGTTTCACTCAAAGCACTCAAGTGTTTGAAATTAATTATCAATTCATTAAAATATTATTAAAGTTATCAAAACATGCGATAATCGGCTGACAATGAAATTTTGTAGACATTTATAACTAATATAAGACACGGAAGCGACCCATTGAATGACATCTCTTTATGTGAGACATAATACCTGTCCTAAAGTGTTATTTCAAGTTTTCATGGCTTTTGTTGTTCCGAGTCGGGAGACAATCACCAAAACAAGATCTAATGAATACATCAGTCGTTGCTTTCGTTTAAATATTTTTGTTATCTGTTGTCGACCCGACCCGGAAGGCAACCAATAAGACAATAGAAAGGTTTGAGTCGAGGACAACCTAAATATGTTTATTAGTTATACTCAGTTGAAACCCAAAAATCAAATGCAATTACTTTTTTGCAAGTGTTTAATGAATTCAAAGCAAACAATTAGATGTCATATAAAATAACATGAGTTTTGAATGCATTACTTAAAACATTAGAAAAAATAATGAGAAATGAAATAAATAAATGTTTTTTTGGAGCAAAATATGAAATATTTATATGAATTATGAAAAACAGTTTTGTATTCATTAAAATAAAGTTATATTAAGAGAAATGACTCAAAAAGTTATTTAAGATTAAAATATTCAGATTAAATGTATTTTAAAAGTAATTTATTCTTAAAATTGATATTATTTTCTAATATAGAGAAAAAAAGCATTAATTTTTTTCATTGAAAATACTATTTCTATGTTAATGAAGAAAAAGCGCTGAAATTCAAGAACAGAGGGAATGGTATGTGAAATGTATATGAAATCCAAATTAGGATTAATTTCCAAATAAAGCATTTCTTTCTGTTCTATATTTCAAATAATTTTTTTTATCATTTTTATCATTGATTGTTTGAAAAACATAAAAATAAATTTAGAGTTCATTCAAAAAAGGAAATGAAATCTAATATTAAATAAAAATTTGAAGATATGTTTAGTTTTTTATGTTTTTAATATATATTGTGTTTGAATGTTGACTTGGATTTGGATTTAGTTCAATAACTTTTCTTCAAATTTTTCAACTCATGTCTAAAGAAATTCAAATTCAAATCCTGTGAACAAAACTATGTCTTTATATAACCTTTTTTGTATGAATTTATTAAACAATTTATTCTTTCATTGAATTGAATTTCAAAATTAAATATTTTTGAAAATGATTTCATTTGAGTTTAAATTCATTTAATCTAATCTTTAAACTAATTATTTTATGTGAAAAAAATATTTAGATTTATTTTTCATTAAAATTTTTCTTTGAAAAATGTTCAGAGATTTGAGACCAAAAAGCGATTAAAACTTATGTTTGAATAAATCAGTTATTCATTGAATTAATTGATAACAAAATACTAAATATAGAAGAAAATCAAATCAATTAATATTTGACACAATTTTAAGTCAAACTATTGATTGAAATCATTGATTGAATTGATTTCTATTAAACTCAAATTTTAATCATTTTATTTTGAGATATATTTTTATCAGAGGTTTAATTGTTGTCTAATTTTTGTAATTATTATTTACTTTACTTTAAATTAATCTTTTGTTGAATTGTCTGAAAAATTAATTTAATTTTTTTTGTTATACAAATTATATTTGAAACTCTAATAGAAATAAAATTGTCTTCAAATCTCAATTCACAGCACATTTTGAATCAAATATGTCATTCAAATTGGAGTTAATTTTGTTTTTGTTATAAAAACTAAACAAATTGATTGAATGAGGAAATGGTTAGCGAATGTGTTTGCCATATGAAAGCTCTCTTTCACTGATTGTCTTATAATTGATGGCAAACAATGACTAACTGAGAAAACAATAGGCCCTCGACTGCGCCTACATTTAGATTATACAGTACTCTAACGGTTCCTATAATTCATTATAATTTTTCACATCAACAGCCAATGAATCGATTCTTGAATTTGCGAAACAAAACCGTTATTCACACAAAAAGTACTGAAAAAAGTGTATTTTCAACGAAACATATCGTCGTTTCGATTGATTGGCCTTTAAATCAAGTTTTTTGCTATAATTTCTCATTAGTTTTATTTCAACTCAAAACTCATTCTCAGAGTTTTGGGCAGAATTGAGGCTCAGATTAATTTGGGAAATGAGTTTGCATTTGTCGCACCTGTGCTTCAAATCTATTGTTTTCATCCAATTTAAGCCAATCTTTCACTTAAACAAAGTTTTAAACAAATATAAAACTCACAAGAAATTCATTGATACGACTCTCAACTCCTGTGTGTTTATAAATCTTCTGGAGTCGGGTCTGATTGACTGCATGTTGAATATGAAGAGCAGATGCATCGAAATGTCCGGCCATACTCTCCCGGTGCGACTTTGAGTGGTCGTTGTCGTATAGTTTAGAGTTATTTAGTGCTGATTTGATTCCAAGTGCGTCGACATTAAAGGTAGCCTTTCCTGAGCCTCTGATTTGGTCGTTGACGAGATGATTGGTTTTCGGCACATTCAGGGCTGCTTTGATTCCGACTGAAAAGCCGTCTAACTTTCCCGGACCTGTCTTTGGGACATGACTTTGACAGTAAACCTATTGTTTGGAAAACAATTATCAAAACAAATATTAAGAAAACTATTCTTTTGGTCAGAAATTGACACAAATATTGTAAAATCAAAACAATTAGAGATTTAGCACTGAATTGTGTTTTGAATTGTTTGAGTGTCTGAAACAGTTTTGTGCACTTTTTGTCTCAAATTCAATATCAAAATTGAAGTTAAGGTGTATTTAGTGGAGGAATGAGTGGGCAAAACATGATTGTGAAATGTGTGGGCCATTAGAGTAGAGCATCAAATCATCCGTACATTAGATTAACTGGAATTTTGTTGAATAACTCCTACAGTTATATACAATGAAAGTCCTATCACTTGTTATACACTAAACTCATAAACACCTGTCCTTTATATTTGTCCTTTTCTTACTCCTAAACCGTTGTTCACTTTGTATTTAATTCCAAAACAATTAAAACTGAGTTCGTGTTTGTGTTCACAATAATAACTATATTAGAGCCCAAACCCAAACCCAATCCCAAAGCAAATCGAAAATATTATACTATTAACAAAATTCAGTGATTTTTTCTCAATTAAAACATTTCACGCTTTAGTTATCAAAATTCGTGATTCAATTGATGAATGTATCAAAAAATAGCATTTGTTTTGTATTGAAGATAAAAATTATATTAAATTATATGAAAATAATTAATACATTATTGTATGAGTTGTTGTGAATTGTAATTGAAATGCATTTTATAATACAATTATTTTCTTTATTTATATTAAACTCTGTTTTCAAACAATTATTTATTAAATTAACGCTGAATTTCATTTCAAAAATGTTTTTATCAATTCATTAATTATTTTGTTTATAAATCCTTAGAAATATTATAATAAATCAAAATATACTTTTTATTTTTAAAAATACCTGTATTTTTATATTTTTATTTTGATCAAGGTGTTTTCTTTTCACATTCAACTAAATCTCAAACTCTAATCATAAGTTGAATACTAATTATGCCTGCATTTAGTCTAACTAAAGATAGGGGTTATTCAATGCTGTACTAAAAACACCCCTGAAATTGATAAAAAAGTAAATAATTTGTTTAATCTTTTTGAAAAAATTACTAAACTTTTAGAAAAACAAACTTTGATTTCAATCATTTGATTAAATAATACACTAATTGTCAGATAAGACCCTTCAATGAACTTCAAATACAGCGATCGATGAATTTGAGATTAAGAGCCCCTTAGAGAGCCTTATAATTACAATTTTAATGAATAGCTTTTTAGGTAAAGCCTTATATTGCATAATTGCACCTGTATAAATTTTGTCCGTTCTTGTAGTTCATGTGTGAAAATAGTTTCTATGTTATTCATAAATGAGTACAAAATTATAATAAGATTTAAAAATTTGATATTTATTTAAGGTTTGGTTGTATTTGTCACAAGAGTTATGAAATTATGTTTTGTGATAAATACAATGATTTTCACACGAATTCAAAAGAAATATCATTTTTAATAAAAAAATATAACTTTTATTAAAGTTTGAGAGAAAATGAAAATTAATTTTTTGATAACTCTTTTGAAAAATTGAAAAATAATATCAAATTTTTATCGATTTTTCACTTTATGTCTGCATTTTTGCTATAAAGACGTCTGAATACAATAAAATTTCACAGACAGTCAATAAAATGACATTTTTATGTGAATTCCGTATAAATTTAATGGAGTTTTGGTTTGTTTTATAAATGGTTTGATTGAAAATGTAATAAATCTTTGCAATAATGATGTCGTTATCCAAGAATTCAAAAATATTTGTATATATTTAGTAAAGGATTAATAGATTTCATGATTTGAATAAATAATTACCTGAGCTTTAGGTTTAGAAACTGATCGGAGATAATTTAGTTGATATATTGAACTATTATTTAACAGAAATTATCCAAAACTAGTGATCAGTTTATTTCTCATTTCATTTTTCAGCTCTTAATCATTGATAACAAAAATTCAACTCATTTTTCATTTTGTTTTATTTTTCAGAAATTTTTAAAAATATAAAAAAATTAATTATCGATTGCTTTAATCGTTTCGTCGATACTCTCATAAAAATTAATTTTTATGCCTTTCCTCATAAAAAGATAATTATTTTAATGAGTTTTGTTAGGATTTCAAACATTTTTCACTAAGAGTTTGGATTATTTAATGAATGTTTGAATAAGTTTATCAATAATTCTTTAAGCGATTAAAAATATATCTTAAATACCGCTAAATATGGTTTGATTTTACATTGGATAAACAAATTGTAAAATAATTGCATTTATAAATTGAGTTTTAAGAAAATCCAAATAAAAAGCACAACATTTTAAACTAAACTAAATTCAAACTTTGAATTTCAGAGACAACTGAAAAGCTTTTTAGTGAAAGCTATTATCTATTGTCTATTGATTTTTATGCAAATTCTTGTAAACAATAAATGAATAAATCATTAAAAAGTTTTACGAAATTTTATGTTTGAGTAAAAATGAATTTCAATTGAATTCAAGCAAAATCTGATCACAAAAATCCAATTTCTTGTAAACGATTCCGGCTTTAAATTATATACAAATAATATTCATTGAAATGACTTTCAATTCACTTATTTTCATGAAAAAGGGATTTAATTTTAAAAATCATTGAAAAAGGTTTTGCATAAAAATAGTTTGAATGAAGTCCTCAAACATTCAAACACTGAGCCATTGATTACTGATTTTTATGGATTTCAATAATACTTGAAGTTTATTCACAAAAAAATATAATTTAAGACTTACTTTGAGAGGAAAGGTAGGAAAGGGAGGCCTCTATAATGATATGTCAAATATTTCATAGAGTATTGAAGTAACGAATAACTCATTACAAACGCAATGATTGTTAAGTTTTATACAAAAGTATATGTAATGAAAGGAAAACTATATTTTTCTTATGAGAACCAAATTGAGTGAAATATTTCATATTTAAGGGAAAGTCCGAAATATTAGGTTCGGGAGTATTTTCACGAAGTTTTCATAAGATGTTTATTACGCACGAAAGGTAGACAGCACTCGATGTTAGGTCTAACCGACAGATAAACTAAAGATCACAAATGTATGCAATATTTAATGTGAGACCTGAGGCCTGACTTTCATATAATTAAATTCAATACTAATAATAAGTTTGAGTGAAATGAAAGCAATGCTAAAAAACTCTTCAATTACTTCAATATAATATAATATTAACAAAACCTTTTGTCACTAAAACAAAAGCGTTTCAAAAATAAATGCCATTTTCAAGCCATTCAACAATTTTAGTCGAGTTTTGCATGAAATTTGCATTTTTTGCTGAAAAAAACACTTTAATTTGAATTTCAATCGAGAACTTAAGGGAAATGTATTTAAAAAGTATGTGATTTCCTCTGTAGAGGTGTAGTCAGGGGTCAAATGCAAATCAAAATAATTTAATTATAACAAGGGATAAAAAACTGAAAAATTAATGACTTATTTATAATTTCAATATCGATTGCAATCTCAATATATTTTAACTTAAATTTATCTAAATTTTGATTATATCTGAAGTAAAACTAAAATTTCAATTAATAGTATAATAAATATTTCAGTGTTTTGACAAAAACCTGGATAAAAATAATATTAATAATAGATATATTCTTTGCACACAATATTCAAATGAGTTTCCCTTTTGTTAATTTTGACCCTGAGATTGGTTTTCATTATCATTTTCTTCATCTCAATCAATGAATAATTGTTTTTCTCTTTAATTATTAATTTTAGCCCAAAATAACCCAAAACTTGATTTTTATGAGAAGTATTTCTTTTGAACAAAATTATTAAAAACTAAACAAACGATCGGAAAGTTTGACAAAAAAAGTTTTGTTAGTTTTAGTCAAACAATAAGAAATCAATTATTGTTTGAAAATATAAGCGAAAAATAGTTTATAAAATATTGATATAATTTTTTTATATGTATTTCCAGTGCTTTTGTTTAGTTATTTGAGTTATTATAAGCTTTTCGTTAAAACATTTTTTCATAATATGAGATATGTTTTGATGATTTACATCCAAGCGCTCACTTCCGCCACAAATAATAATCGGACGGACAGTGAACTTGAATTAAATTGAGTTTAACTTCATTTTTTCAAAATTAACTTTTTATTGACTGCAAAGCAGATAACAATCTAAACACAAAGTATTGAGAAATAAATTGTGAACTCAATCTATTTGTAAACAATTTTTTGACAATAAGTGATAAATGAAAACAACTTTTCATTTGATTTATTTCATCGATCTTTCAATAGATTTACTGATAATTCATTAAAAGAGAGAAATATTTTCAGAATTTGCTGTCAATTAATATGAAATACAATAAAATGTAAACAATTTTACTGTGAATTGATTTTCAAATAATTATAACTTAAATGTCATTAAACTTTTGAAAATCTCAAAACTATATGAATAAATGAAAAATCAGTTTTTATTATACATTCAAAAAATACTCCAAAACTGTCAGATATACTGATAGACTGTTCCACACATTTGATCACTGATTTGCCACACATTTTATAAAACAATTTTAAAGTCAAGAAAACCAGGATTTGAACGAAATATCAATAATTTTAAAATAAAAAAAAATGTTTCCGTTATTTCAGTCATCAATTGATTGTGTGTTTAATAAAAAACAAAACCCAAAACACAATAGAAATATAAAATCAATAAAAGCTTTTAAAGTTTAATAATATCTTTTGGTAGACTGACCTCCTTGTCCTCCTGGTCCTGTTGATTATTGAAGTATGTCTTCAGAGTTAATTTGGTGCCACAGACTTGACATTTGAAGCAATTGTGGTGATAGAAAGTAAAGTCCTTTAAGGGCCCGATCTTTTCGGCCGAGTATACGACATGAGCGCAACGGTTGCACACATTCTCATATGAATTGTTCCCAAAACGTCGCGTAAGACTGATTGCAGTCGACATGTCTTCAGATGATGTCAAACAGACATTGAATACAATTAAGTGAAACAAACTTTTAAACTCAAGAATTAATGAATTAAAAGTCACTTCCGATAAAAATTATAGTAAAAACAGAATCAATGAATGAATGTGTGAATGAGTTGATGTCGAAGGACAGGTAGGTAGAGGACAGGTAGCTGTGATCTGACAGACAGTTAGTTAATGAATGAACGGAAGGTTTGGTATTACGTGGGACGGGTGTATAAACAGATGATAGCGTCGATAGTTATGCTCGAAATTCAAAACTTTTTTAATCAAAACATTAAAGAAATTCAAATTTTTTTTGATTCACAAAAATATCTGAAAATTATATAATCATATGATTTTGAAGTTGAATAACATTAGTGTTGGTTATCGTTATGTCAGAGCGAGAGTTGTCGTGATATAACTAACATCAAAACTCGTATCAACAGCACAGACAGCACAGGCCTAATGGTTCGGCCATTTTCCTGTTTGGTATACCTATTCCGATGAGTGGCACAACAGGTAAACTTAAGGTAAGTTTCTTAAGACTTCGTAACTATCGCTCAACAATTGTAATACTCGTCAGTGCTCTCAATGCAGACTTACATTCACTACTTGTGTGTGAAATAAGTTTATGTATTGTATGCCTGAAGAGAGAGCAGTCAGGCCTTAACTCAAGTGAACCGATGGCCAAGCGTTGCACTCATACTATAATGTTATATAAGTCTTGTTTAACTCAACAAATCAAAGCCAAGAGCCGGCAGCTATTGCACAGGTAGTATACCAGAGACTACAGAGGGTATACATCGGAATTGGTTTGATGGAGGAGTCAACTATCCTATTGACTGAATAGTGAATACAGTTTATGACTATTAACTAATTGTGAGCATTGAGTGCCCAAACAGTGATTCAATCGATTGTATTGTTGTTTCAAAACTTCAAATAAATTATATTTAATTGTTTTCTAAATGTTTTTCTTTACATAAAGTTTAAGTCATTTTTGCCTAACATTGCAATGCATTACAGAATATTAAATAATTCCTCAGACAATGCATTCAGTGCTCAAAAACTTGACATTAATTTTGATTTTAATTTTCAATGTATTAATGATTAATCAAATAATAGTAATTGAAAACTAATTTGAAACCAAAAGTAATAACAATTAAAAATGAGAGCAAAAAATCTAACTTAAAATCAAATTAATGCTAATTAGGACTCAGTTATGACACAAATCTGGAGTTAATGTTGAAAAACAGTAATTATTATCGTCTAATGTATTGACCCTAACATTGAATGAATTGCATGATCGGGTGCTTAATCGCTGTCAGATCTGAACAAATAATATCGATATGAAGTCAATCATTGTTTCAAAATGTGTGTAATTATATGGTTTTGTAATTTTGTCTAAATTTAAGGCAATGATAACAAAACAATAAAAAAAGTTATAAAACTAATCATTACTTACTTTTCAATGAATTTTTACGATATTTTCTCTTTTAAAAAGTTTTAATGATTGAAATGATTAACATTTGAATTGATTTCAAATGTTTTCAAACAATAAAATCCATATATTTTTGAATTAATTATAGCTTTTTTCAAGTTTAAGGTCAGTTTGAAAGTGAATTAAAGAGTATTTAAATGTCATAAAAAATTAATTAATAATTCATGAATGTTATAAATCCAGGGGTAATGAGGGGGTAATCGCAATCTACTTTGAGAATTTAAAATAAGGGGTATTTTCTAAATAATTGTATTCATATCCCATTAAAAATGGGCGAAAACTTACTGAGAATTGAAAGCGATTTGAAAAATATGGAAATGAATTGAATTTATGGTTAAAACAAACATTATTTTGATTTCAATGACCACTCCTTTAGTCCTTTGAATAATAATTACCAAAAATGTAATTAATTTTTGAATTGTTTTATAAAATATAAATAAATTTGAGTTTAATTTGGTTTACATTTCAAACCTTTTATTGAAAAAACATTTACAAAAAATAACTTAAGTTTTGTTTTAATGACAAAAAATGACTAAATATTTGAATATTTGAAACCATTTTTGAATAGACTTTAAGTATATTCGCAGTGATGTCCACAACCGGCCGGACATAGAGTGTTGTTTGTCAGCCATTCCTGCATATGTTGAAGATGTCCTCCGTGTGCACAACCCTGACACCAGACGTATAGGCCGGTGACGGCGACGTGACATATGGAACAATTGGAAGGCTGAGTCTTACAGCGCTCACAAATCCAACTGACCCTTGAGTTGAGTGCTTTACGGCAGAGACCACAAGTTGTATAGATTGTGGTCGAGGTTTGGTTCAGGCAATTGATGTATGGGTGCGGACATAAACGAATCACTTTATTAGCGACACTCCAGAGTTCAAAGCGACTCAAGAGATCGATGTATGACTGATACCACTGCTGTTGAATCGATACGTCTATCGATGTCTTCATTTTGTCGCCCAATACCAGAAGCACAGACACCGATGTCTGTACGTCTCCCTGCGCTGCATAGAAATGAAGCATTTCTGCTACCAATCCAGTGAAAGGCCAAACAGGATTGGCCGGTGCTTTGGATGACAATAGAGAGTGTGAATGACTGTCATTATCACTGATAGACATGTAATTGATTTGATTGAGTGCTTCGTCGTCTTCATCTATACTCGTGGGAGAGGACGGGTCGTTATTGGTGTCCGTTATCTCGGGAGGTATTGAACAGTCCTGTATTGCGTGTCGCGGGAAGAAAGCCTCCCTGGGCAGTTCCCAGTCTTGTTGGGAAGACATGTCGTCAGTCAAAGGGTTGTTGTTTTGACTCATTTCAAACCCAGTTTGAGATAACGTGTCGTTTTCACTGAAGAAGAAATCTCCGGGAAATGCCTTTTTGGGCGTCGGCTGTGACACCCGCTTTGGTTTAGGAGGAAAGTGGGCTTCTATTATATCACTAGAATCCGATTCCTCTTCATTACCGGATGTGTCGTTTGTATTCATTAGATCTTTGGTTTTACCTCCACTGAAATGTCTACCAGTGCTGCCGCTTGTATGACGACTCGGATGAGTTAAATCCATTTTGTCGTTGAAGTCAGTTATCGTTCCGACAGTACTTGAGTTAACATTACTGCCACTCAGAGTGCCTGACCTGACATTGGATGTGAACATCTGTAACAGTATTTTCCAGGTCTGCGAGACTTGACTTCTGTTCAACTCTTCGGCCACTTCTGCGTTATATTCACACAACTCTTCAATTGATTTGCCGTTCAATTGATACCTTTTGGCGGAACTGACGAACCAATCCATAGACAGACTATCAGTGGTCTCACTGTTGGGACACTTGTATAGCATTAGAGAAGAGACAGCATTTCTGAACTGTTCCGTCAGATCCGGAGGTTTTCTAAACAGTGAAGACAAGCGAACGCCTGAATAGTTATTCAGAGAGGAAGGGGTTGTAATCGGACTTATTATACCACTACTGCTTATGATAGAGTTCGGGCCCAAGGAATGGGCTTTTACTAACTCTTTGGCCGAATAGAAGTTATTCTTCAGAATCACATCACTCGCAGCAAAGGCTACGTCTCCTGAAGGGTTGATCGATAGGCCGATTGGGTTGTAATGATTGGACGGACGGAATGCACTCTCAAAAAAGTGCTGATATAGAGTGCCGTCTTTGCTGGTGGACAGCAGGACGTGCGGGTCATTCTTCCACGCGAACCCAGTCGTCACATCCTTGTGCTCATGAAATATAGCCGACGGAACGTATGGTCTCTTTATATCCCAAACATAAATACTAAAGTCCACGACTAGAGAACAGCTGCCGATTTGGAAGTCACGGTTTGGACGCCATTTAATCCTTGAGACCGAAGCGATGGTATGAACGCAATGAAGACAATGAGGTTTTGTTGGGTTCGAGAGATCCCACACTTTGATAGTCTTATCGCGTCCGGCGGTGGCCAACCATTTCCTCTTCTCGGGGTTCGGGTGCCAATCACACGCAAACACAGGCCCGCCGTGTGCTATGAAGTTAGTGTCAGACCTATCGCTGCGCCGAATGTCCCAAATCTCTACATTTCCCGTCTCCTGAACGGATGCAAAGTTAAAGTACGACCCCTGCGAGGGTGCAAACTGTACGTCCCGTACGCTCTCAGAGTTGCTAATGAAGGTCATTGTGGCCTCTTTGCGCCGGAGGTCAAACAGTTTCATTCGGCCGTCTTGTGAACCACTGAGAAGTAAGTGCTGTTCCGAGGGATGGAAACAAACTTTATTAACAGTCCTTTTGTGGTCATTGAAGACAACGTCGAGTTTGTTTCGGCTCTGTTTCTGTAGATTCCATGTGACGACCGCCCCATTGGTGGCCGCAGTGGCCAATATGTTCTCATCGGCTTCATTCCAGGCCACGTCATTGCAACTGAAGTTTAGGTTAAGATTTTTACCGACCCTTAGGTTAAACGCTTCGCCGAATTGGTCTTCATTTATCTCAAATATCTTAAACACTGTACGGCCGGCGACGGCCACCAGATTGGCCTCTTTGTTGACCGCCAGTGCATTCGCCGGACCGTCCAGTGCTGTACTGAAGCCTCTGTTTGTCATGATTTCAATGTCTTTTGAAACTTGTGTTCATTTGTCAACACTTCCAACACTTGACGACAATTGTCTTCAAATGAGATGACAATTGATTTGAAATACCATTGAATTGATTTCAAACTAATATTGTCTTCAAATGAATGGCAAATAAATCCAAGAATTCATTGAAAGTTAAGTTTTGTTTGGATTTTATGACAAAACTATTCATTCATTCATTGATTGCATAAAAGTTTGAAAATACAGTCAAACCTTGTTTTTAGTAATGCTTTTGATTTTATGTTTTATTTATTTAATTAATGTTTTATTTGTTATAAAAATATAATTACTTTTAATTGAAATTAAATTTTGATTTCATTTATAAAAATTAAATTTCATTTAAATTAATAAAAATATTTTGTTTTCATTTAAAGGGGTTTTAATGTATGAGTAATGGCGTGAAAGACACACAAAAACATTGAAATCAATAATAATTTTATTATTTATTAAAAAATAATTTAAATTTTGACTCAAATTCAAAGTCAAATGCAATGGAGTTACCGAAAGGACCCGAAGGTATGGACTCATTGACCGATCGGTCACTTAATTGAGTGGTGTTTGAGACCAAAGACAATAGCATTCAATGAATCCATGATTTGATGACTTGTTTTGAGACAAATGTTGTTTTAATTTGATTACAGATATAGAGCTCCGGAATATAATCGACAAATTGGCTCAGTTTGTGGCCAGAAATGGCCCTGAGTTTGAGCAGATGACCAAGAACAAACAAAGAGATAATCCGCGCTTTTTCTTCCTCTTTGGCGGAGAGTTCTTCAACTATTATCAGTACAGAGTGACCACAGAACAGGCCATTCAACGCCAACTGATGATGGGTTCGGGTCCTCCACCACAGCAACAGATGATGGGTTCCGGTCCTCCACAGCAACAGATGATGGGTTCGGGTCCACCACCACAGCAACAAATGATGAGTTCCGGTCCTCCACAGCAAATGATGGTTTCAGGACCTCCTCCACAGCAACAAATGATGGGTTCGTGTCCCCCACAGTCTCAGCAGATGATGGGTTCAGGTCCTCCATCACAACAAATGATGGGTTCGGGACCTCCGCCACCACAACAACACAATGTTTGGCAAAACAATGGAATCAATTCTTTGGATCCAAACGTTATGTCACAACAAATCAATGAACTTCAGGAACAGATTAGACAATCGGAGGCCAATCTGTCGGCCCAACACCAGGTCTTAATGGCTCAAAAGCAGGTACTCATCGACGATATCATAAGACAATCACAAGAGGAACAGATGAGACGAATGGCTGAAGACTTTAACCTAAATCTCAACGATTTTGAGAACATTTTGCTTCCGATTACCGATAACTGCACTAAAGATTCGATTGCGGTTTGGATTCAATTGTTTTTTGCTTTACTCTAACTCTAATACCTGTCCCACAGAACGGAAAGATGTGGATCTTTAACCACTGCAATGCCCCGGTCCACTTTGAGGTGATTGCTAGATATCTACTGAAGAGGTATGACTTAATTGTCTTCAATGGTAGTAGAGTTGTATTAACACTGGATTGCATTGAAGGACACTAACCAACGGAACGCCATTTGACGCGAGACTACATATCCTATACTTGATTAACGACTTATTCAATCATTGGTATGAAATACCGAAATCTCGATCCTTTAGTCTTAACCAGAATTAACCGAATTTGTGTGAAACTAAACTATAATAGTATGAGAAAAGGAGCCGAAAGTCTTAAGCGGTCTCTCGAGAAAGTGATTGTTCCGGTCTTCTGCCAGACCTTTGTTGAAGCCGACGACGAGAGACAACAAAAGCTGACAAAAGTATGTGTTTATTGTTGACTCAGAGGTTGACTCAGAGGTTCTCAAAGAATAATCAATTGTTTAAAAGACTAATTGAATATATTTTTGTAAAGCCTTTGAGAACCACTGAATTTCAATCCATATTTAATTGCAATGATTTCAATGAAATGTTTTCACAGCTCCTGAAGTTGTGGGAAATGAATCAGTACTTTGAGAGCTCAGCACTGGATGTAAGGCTTTTGTAATATTAGCTCAAATGCTAAACAAAATGATTTATAATTATTATAAGAAGTGATTGAAAGACAGATATAAAACTGTTTTTGTTGTTTTCATATGCATAGCAGTTACAAAACCCATCGATGGCTTTGGCTAACTATAAGGTGAGCCCTATCTACCTGTCCTTTGATTAGATTTTTGCTTCAATTCAATACAATATTTTTGAATTCAGTTTTTGTATTTAATTTTTAACTTTATTTTGAAAAACATTTGAATTTTATTGATTGAGAGATAAATTGAGTTGAATTCCAGCGAAATAAACCCGAAATTGATTTTTAGGTCAAAAGTATTTACATTTGATTTTCGGCTATAAATACCGAATCATTAAAATTGATATCTCTTTTGATTTCTTTGCCGATTCTTCGTCTGGATTTGGATTTGATTTGCGATCAATAGAGTGCTCTTTTGAATGAATTTTCAGGTCCTATAAGTTCGGTAACTAATGGACAGTTAGCAAAATACAGTCAATTGCAGAAACAGCACTCGGAGTTTGTAGCGCACATCCAGACACAGATACAACAGTTGCAGGTTTTGTTACAACGCTTTCAATGTTTTTCAGTTTTACTTTTGATTTATATTTTATTTCTTTAAATAATAGCAAAAATCACAACAAATGGCGTCAAATATAACACAAATGCCTGTCGTTTCGCTCCCGATGTCTGTCAATACCTCAATGCCCGGCCATCCGCCCCGATGTAAGCCATTGTTTGTTTGATTTTAGGATAAAATAAGTAAAAAATGTTTTTTAGTCCTTCCGTCTCAAAACCAAACGGTGTTGGGATTGCGACCACCACTGGTCCCTCAGTTCGATCAGCCGCCGCCTCCACCGACATCTGTGCCCATGTTTTTACCTCTTGTTCATCAGACGCCACCTCCCGGTCCACCGCCCCAAACATCAAATGCCAATCAATCGCCTCTTTTGTTACCACAATTACAACAATCATCACAAATGGGCATCAGATTGGGATCCGTTCCGCAATTACCACAACAATTAGTACCGCCCGGCAATCAAGCGTTTCCTAACCCAATGCCAGGAGCGCCACCATTCCCGCCGACAGCACTGCCTAATCATCAATTCTTTAACTCAACTCCCATTCCCCCTAAAGAAGTCATACCAGATGTTCCCTACTTTGAATTACCGGCGGGTCTTATGGCACCGTTAGTTAGACTCGAAGATTTTGAATACAAACCTATAGTTCCAAAAGACATACGCCTCCCACCGCCCGCCCCTCCGAATGACAGGTTATTACAAGCGGTTGAGATGTTTTATGCGCCGCCCACTCATGAGAGGCCCCGAAATAGCGACGGTTGGGAACAGTTAGGGTTATATGAGTTCTTCAAAGCCAAATCTCAGGCCAAAAAAATTAAAGAAGATTTGCTGCCAATGAAGCACTCAATGGATGCGTTCAACAGGTTTTGTGAAACCAATGAAAACATTACAAAAAATAATTCAAATAATGACTCAAAACTGAAACAAAGCTCCGAATCCGAGGCCAACACTCAATCTAAACATCGAAGTCCTTCACCGAAAAGGCGTTACCGAGAGTACAGAGAGGATAGGGATGAGAGAAGTCCCAGAAGAACAAAGAGTATAAAAAGCAGAAGTCGTTCCCCTTCTAGTGCCCGTAGAAGACGATCTCATTCCCGATCTCGCTCTCGGAGTCGAAGTCCTATTCATTCATATCGTTCCCGTAGTCGTAGCCGCAGTCGCAGTCCGTCTCCCGTTCAGAGTTTTGCGTGAGTTCTGGATTTCATTTCAATTTTCAATCCATTCATTGCTTTTTTGTTTTTAAGACTTTACGCAAACCCCGAGACGAGACTCGATGAGTCAAACAAAGGACATCAGATGCTTAAGAAGATGGGTTGGTCCGGGGCCTCAGGCCTGGGAGTCACCGAACAAGGAATTCAAGGCATTAAATGAATTCAAAGTTTTTTTTCTTAACTTTATTTTTATTTTAATTCAATTTCAGATCCTATTAAAGGCGGAGAAGTGAGGGAAGCGGATGAGTTATACAGAGGGGTTGGAGTCAAAAATTCTGATAATAATAACGATCCCTTTGAGAAGTTCCGCAAAAACAAAGGACAGGCATTCCTTCAAAGGATAGCACAGGGAAGGAGTGATAAGTAATAAACAAATCTTTTAAACATTTGTTTTTAAAAATCAAAGAATTTTAACAATAATTCAATAAATAATAAAAAAAAATCAATTATTTGTCACTTTTTTGTAAAAACACTAAACAGTCGTCGGTTTTATGCGATCTTTGAATAAATCGGAAATTATTTATAAGTTTTGTTCAAAAATTCAATTCAATTCAAACGCAAAACCTTTTTCTCTGTTTTTATATATATTTTGTAATTATTTTCATTAAATATTTCAATCAATTGTTAAATGAGTTTAAGTTTTGCTATAATTATAATAATTTTCAACATTTTGTTAATTCAAACAAACATTTGATATATTTTGGCCAAAAAACTGAAACAATGATAACAAGTGTTCATATATTTTGTTCAAACAATCTTTGGTTTAGAGTTAAAGAGCAGAAAACGCATTGAATGAACAGTCAATGGGTTCTCACAATCAATGGGTTCTCACTTTTGGTTCAAATTATTGGTATATTTTTGATCAAAAGTTTCGGTAAAACTGAAATAATTATTGGAATTGCGGTCAAAATCGGTATAAATAGTGGTATTGTATACGAAATGAGTGAAACAATTGAGACGACGGTCACAACATATCGATGTCGTCGTTCAAGAACTTAAAACTCGTATGACTTGGCCTCCACTCGACGTGCGCTAACTTCGCACTGTTAGGCATTGACACTACAGTTGAGAATGAAATACAAAAATCAATTAAAACATCGAAAAAGAAATTAAATTTTATTATTATCTCATAATAACTACAATAAGAAACACATAAAGAGATGAAGAGATCATTGGTTTTCAAATAAGTATCAAATTGTGACTAAAAAACTGATTTCAAGTCATAAGTCATACGAAAGACTCAAAAGTCATATAAAATAATAAATAATTAAAATACTATTTATCGACAAAAATATAGTCCAAACCCCTATCGGGGCTGAACTCGTGCTAAATGAGAGCCCTCTTCGCCGATTAGCTCATAATAGGTCTCAGTGTCAGTACCTGTGCCGCCACCGCTCTCTTCCTCATCTGAGTCTCTCTTCATCGATGGCACCAGAAATAGTAGCGCTAAAGCCATAATAGAGTGCCAACAGCTGTGGGAATGGTATCAACGCTTAGTTAAACAATGTTTGCTTAACAGTGAAGACAATCACAAACCTATGAGTTATCGCATAATTGTCTTGCGTTTCAAAGAAGGCATAGACGACAAGCCCTCCCGCAGTCAATGCAATTCCCGGCACAATACTAAAGATCCAGAGCCGCGCCGATGGATAACATGATTTACGACAGCACCGGTATATCTGTGCGAAGAAAATAAATTTTGATTAATAACAGAAACAATTAAGGTATGAGTGCTTCTAACCCATGAAAAGATAAGAAGAGCGGCGCCAATACCGGCCGGCAGTGCGAACGCCCAGAGACTGGTTCGGTCTGACTCAACGGCAAATGCAATTAAAATACCGCCAAACAGGTGAAAGAAAGCTCGGGTGAGGTCAGGCATATTTGCCAGCGTTACTAAAGTGACCCAAAAGGCCAGAATCGCTGAATAAAAGTCACCGAATTGTAAGACATTTATGTTAAGCAGACAATAGGACTGCGGGTAATCGGAATCGCAGGCGTGATATAACTGAGGGACAAAACATATCAATTAATCAATGGATTCAATGGACACACAATCGGAAGCACTGACTGTCGATGAGGTCATTGTTGTTAAATAAACCAACGCTTCTGTGAAATGCTTTTTATAAGACGACAATATCACAGACGGAATGAACATTACGTTACTTAACGTCAATAACAAAAAATTGAGCAAAAGTTGATCTTCAGGTATGGCTTGGGATCCGTCGTTACAGAACCAGCCCTTCCATCCTATTGTCAAAATAAATGCACTTTTAATTAATTCAAACAAAAAGACTGTGTTTTGGTAACCCATACCTGCTTTACACAAACAGGAACTGAAGAGAACGCCTCCATTCAGGTATTGAATACATTTGCCTCTATGGCCACACTTGGAGTGAAGACACGGCGCGGATGTTATGTCCAACAACACAGACGTCTTATTTGAATCACAAGTCATGACATCATTATCTGTTATCAAATCTTCAGAGCGATAACATTCAACTCTTAGGGTTAGGTAGTAATTGCCAGGTTTGGGGAATGGTATCAAAACAGTCTTAATGCCCGACCCGTCATAGAATTCAGTGGAAGTGGTATTGACATTAAGTTCTCGCAAACAATTTGGGGAAAACCCAATCCTATTGTATTGAAAACATAGACTAATGGAAAGGTTTTGTTGACTCGTGTTTACGAAGGGAGAGATTGCAAAGTCTAAGGCAAGGGTTCCGCCGATATCTGTGTGAGGAATGAGTCCAAACTCGAGAACTGAAATCCGATCGACCGGTACATCGATAAACACCGAAACATTTTGATTGGGTGTGAAGTCTGTGGCGTCGATATGACTGAACTTGAATTCAAGACTGTTTTGAGTGTTATATCGGGTGAGACTAATGTAGTTGAGACCCAACCGGTCTGTTGTCTCAAGAGTGCGATTAGCATATATAGGACTAGAATAGGTCATCAGCACCGGCGTAGTGGTCGGCAATGAGTCGTTAATTGAAATACAGTTCTGGTTTTGATCTATAATTAATTGTATTATGAATTCAACCGATTCTGTCTTCAATCCAATCAATGGTTCAATACTGAGGTAAACCCAGGCATCAGAAGCGGTAGAGTTTATATCTAACGGACACTCGTCCCGAGAATTGTCTGCTTTTCTGCAGTCAAACGCAAATTCATTCTCAGATTTAGACGGCAGAGCCATAGCTCTGGTATAGACAATGAGTGGACAGTTTGCAGCAATGTTTTCGGGAACTAGAGTTAACTGTGCGCACCGTTGGATAACTATTTTGGCACTAAAACAGTTGGAATTCATAAAGAATTTGTAAAAAGTTGTTTGACTTATGTTTTGTACTAAAGAATTGGTTTTCGTTAAGACTATAATCTCATTGTTTGGCAAATCATTGACTGTTTTGAACGTTAGACTTGAAGTCAGTTTGTGCTGACATTCGACTTCCAGTCCTTTTTGGGATATCCTGTCATCAACTTTGTTCAGATACGCCAAACCATACCAATGGCCGGGCATTGGGTTTGAAAGAGTGAATGAAACGAGAGTTGAATTGCTTTTCAATTCAATAGAATATTGTTGAGAGTCTTCCGACAAAAAGTTGTCCGGAAGTGAGGCGTTGTTGATATTAATGATCGGTAAACTACCCCACCGTAAGAGCACTGTTAGGTCCAGTGCGTCACACGACCGACTGCTTAGTGGATTAAGTTTTGAATATGTTTTGAGTGCACTCTTCAGATAAGATGAGTCCATATAAGTGGCATTGAAGCGCCACTTGGCCTCCATTACCTCATTGGGAACCACCCAATCAAAGATCTGGACCTCTCTGTACGACCGCAGAGGATATAACTGTCGCGAAGACTCAAATTGATTGCAATTGACTGTAATTTCAATTCAAATTAAATGTCAATTATTTTCATTAATTTTGTGTTAATAACAAAGAACTGAAAAATTGGACACAATTTGTGGTCTATTTCGCTATAATTTGTGCAAATATTGGATAAAATTAGATAATAATTGAAATGTCCTTCAATTGTAGTGAAAATAAATAAATCAAAGCATTTGAAAACGTATTTCAGTAACAGATATGACATAAAAACCAAACATTTCAACAAAACTTTTATAGACTAACGAAAAGGTCATCTCTTTATAGCTTTAGAGCCGAAGAAGGAAATGAAAAATATTTACAAAATTATGTCTTTTATAATGAAATTCAATAAACATTTTCATTCAAAAAGTTGTTTTTATTACGAATTTATGGGTTTTCTCATATTATTCTGAATAAATAACAATTTATTATAAACACCCCCTTAACCTCATTAACCCCTTGATATATCTCAACACCTGAACTGTTTGGTAAATATCTGTTCCCAAAATTACTCGTCCTTTGAGTTGAATCCAAAAAATAATGATTTATTGAATAACTATTTGAATATTTTTAAAGTGATTTCAAACGTGAAAATCATTTCAATTTTTATCTCTGATTACTAATCAATGAAAATATTTTTAATGAAAACATTATTCAAACAAAAATTAAAACAATTTTATTGAATATTATTATCATTTGATGTCTTAATGTGTTTCACAATAAACACAATTAAATGAAAGTTTTTAATCAAAAGATAAGAAATTATCAAAAATTTGACTCATTTTTCATATTTTACTTAATTTTTGAAAATCGTTTGAAATTAAATGCAAAACAAATTGTTATGTATTTTGTGCCAAAAATTCAGTGAAATTAAAGCCAATTATAAGCAATAAATCCTAATCTCATGTAAAACACAGACATTTCACACATTTATCACAATTTCTGTCATAAAATGTAATTCAATATAAAATTTTGATTAAAATTGTATAACAATTG